>JAQIWP010000220.1:0-32505 GCA_034695525.1 Euzetes globulus
ATTATTTGTAATTAAAGATTTGTATATTGTATGTTTGCTCTACTGTACATTTTTGCCACTTATCTTTGGATTTGTAATATTCGACTCATCCGCTTCTCACAAACCACAGTCAACTTATACTCACTTTTCAAACACATTTCGTCGGAGTGAGTGTCGACTCAAACACCTGACGGCTGTCTTCAGTACGTTGTTTATGAACATAGAGTTTAAGCGCAAAGTGAGTGTCGAATGAACTGGAAATCAATGAAATGACGTCTAATATATTCTTCACTTTTGACGTACGTTTTGAATGAGAACTTGATTTTCGGCTCATTTGCACAAATGTTTTGAATTTGAAATTAAATGAATTTTGTTATCATTTGCTCTCAAAATCCTTCGCATTCAAAGTCTTTGCTTCACTTTCAGTCTTAAACATGACTTTCAGTCTGACAGCAATCAACGAACGCAACAAAATCCTGATGAAGGCCTTCCTGTTTGTGGCCATTCTGATCGGTTTGGTCACAGGTCCGGCCATCGCTGTATGGAAGGCACTCCTGATTTTATTTGTCTTATACCTCATTACTGGTGGCTATCGTTTCGCTTATATTTTCTATCGGACAGTGGGTCGGGATCTCAAGTGAGTCACCATTGCTTACCATTACTAACCATTATTTGTCTCATCCACTGTCACTACTGTCTCATACTGTCTGCCAATTCCCTATCAAATGTCTAACTAGTCCTTAAATTCTGCCCATCTCCAATCTTTATTATCAAGCTAAATTTAAATTGGCATTCCAGTTAGGTGTGACCATGTTTATGTTGGCCGTTTCTTAGCCCTGTCAAATATTTTACCCTTGAATTTTCAAGTTACTGTTTGATCTTGAGATTTGATAATCATGGTCAAATTGAAACAATTAAACTCAAGTTTTTTTTTAACTTTTCAACTAGTTTGAATTCACTTCATTACATTTATGTTTTTTAAATATTTAGCATGTTACTGTGTTTGTTACAATGTTTGCACATTTAAATAGCAGACTAAATGAAAGATAACTTAGAGATAAATTAGTTGAGGAGAGAGTTGTCGACACCAATCGACTCTTGGGATTAATGTTACGTTAAACCCAATGACAATGACTTTGATATAAGGATTAGCGAACAGATGTTTATATATACTTAAGTCTATTTATATGAGAAAATCAGTAGATCTCAGACCAAAGTATGATTTAAAAGTCAAAGATCGAATTGTGGGGAACATGAATTTTGAGCCTGATCTAATAATTCAGACCATTTACCTAATATCTGGAAATCAGATATTGCTTAAGAATATGAACAGATAAGATGACAAGTATCTCCTTTCAAAGTTTGCTTAATTATAAGCGTATCCTTGAATTTCTGACACAAAATTAATTGAAATTATTTTGAAATCTCATAAAATTCTTATAAAAAGTGTGATTGGGCAAAAATCAATTTGAAAATTTACATAAACTCAGCTTCATTTTCTACATTCTAAGGATTTCTGTGACAGACCTAGTTTATTTATATGTTTATCGTCACAAATAAATCCTTTTAAAAATAGATTTTGATTTATTGACTATTTATCAGAATTTCCGATTCTTTCCAATTGTTTCCTATTGTTTTATTTTCAACTTAAATATTATTTATTATTTCTATTCTTTGCATCCGTTTTATTATTCTAAGCAATCCTTAAAAGCGAACAATACTTACAAATGTGTTAATGGCCTACAAATAATTAAATCCGTTAAATATCTTGATTTGGGTCGTTGTCTGTCTCTTAGAAAATATAGATCCCTTTCCAATCCACAAAACATATCTCAAAAGATTAATATCTTTTTTTTAGTTTTTTTTATTTTGAAGAAATGTTGAAATTTAAAGAATTTTTTCCATTACTTATCCATTTGGCGTCAGAACAGAAATATCAAAAATAAGAATCGAATTAAACTTTCCTCGAATGAATTTCAATTAAATTGAGGCAAAGAATGGACAGGATTGTGATTATTTTGTCAAAAGTATTCGTAATAAACTTGACACAAATCTGGGCATAAGTTTTAATGTTTAGCAATGAATAGATTTACTCGATTTACTTATTGAATGTTATTCTCATTAATAAAGGAAAGTATGCTTTCAATTATATAATTTGTTGATGAATGGGTCGAGAGGTCGCCAGTCCGCTATCGATTACACTAATGTTGAAATTGGACTCAATTTGTGCCATTCTTCTCAGCCTATCTGTTCATTCGATAGGCGATCGATCAAAACGAAAAATATTTCTTTGATTATCAGATCAAAACATTTATCTCAATGTTTCTCTTATATCACACATCGCTCTATAATTTTACTTTCGCTCAGAATCACAAACACTTGAAAATCTAGATTTTTGTTCGCATTTCACTTTTAGCTATTTATGAGCAAAATATTCAATTGTTTTATATTAAAGTGACACTTATCCCAATTTTCATCTCTTTTTGCTATTTGTTTACTACCTTTTCTCCGATAACAATATATTGAAGGCATAGACTGAAGTCAATGAGATTTGAGTTTTCAAGTGTTTCTCAAATATTCGGAAATTTGAGATTTTTTTCCTCAATTCTTCCGTTCTTTTATTTGATTGGAATTTATAGGTCACAGGTATTTAATTTATTCCAGTCTTAACCTTTCTCATCTATTATTCATTTATCTCAAAATCTGATATTCTTAACAATTATTTTCATTTAATCTGGAAAAAAGTGATGACTAATGAATTCAAAAATTTGTTTAATGACTGGACAGGAGTCTGATTCGTTTCAAGAAAACTCAGTTATATTTATATATTCTGAAGCGACAAAATGCAACGGTTCCGAGAATATTCAGCAAGATTTGCCAAACTTATCCTAGTCGAGTTATGTTCTATTTTGAGGACCAAAAGTGGACATTCAGTCAAATCGATGAGTTCTCCAACAGAGTGGCCAATCTTTTTCTCGAGTATGGCTACCATCCCGGAGAAGAGGTGGCACTTTTCATGGATAACAGGCCAGAATATGTGGGCATATGGCTAGGACTGGCCAAAGCTGGTCTCGTCACTGCCCTAATCAATACAAATCAACGCTATGATCAGCTGATCCATTCGGTGACAGTGGTTAAGTGCAAAGCTTTGATATTTGGAAGTGAATTGAGTGACGGTAAGTGACAAATGCTATTTCAGATCAATTAAAAGTAAGAAATGATTATATATTTTGTTGTAGTGTCTAAATCTTTGTTATTTTATGACATTTGAACTAATTTCCAATCAATAGCTGTAAAAGAAGTGATGCCTTCACTTAACGGCAGCCGAGAAATGCAATTCTTCTGTTTTGGAGCCTTTGATCCAAATTGTAAAAAAGCAAAACCACTCAAACAACTAATCGATGAAAGCAGTCCTCAAAGGCCTTCAACTTTGGATAGAGGAAACTTCACTGGTATTTAATCCTTGTTATAATCTGCCGTTTAAATCCGACCAAAAAATAACTTTTTTTTATCATATTTTTACTTCATTTTTTGTGATCAAATACAATGATTAGAGGAAAATATGTTTGAAAATGATTCTCATATTAATTACCCGTTTTTGAGCTCAATTTAACCAATTTTTAAAACACGAATTCGATTTCGAAATCTTTAATATATTAATAATTGAATATCAGATTGGATGGCAATTAGTAAATGTTTGGCTTAACACTAATTATTAATTTATCCCTGAAAACAAAAGCCCTGAATATTTAACATGAATTAGTGATGGATGGAATTAGGCCCTTGGGCCATTCCTGCCTTTGTATTAATGAATAGTTGGTAACCTTTCTAACTGCCCACTAATTATTGTGTTATAAACTTTTCTTTTAGACCGACTCTTTTATATCTATACTTCGGGAACTACAGGTCTGCCTAAAGCAGCCATTATTAAGCACAGTAGATATGTTTGGATGGGGTCAGCCCTCAAGAATATGATAAAGTTGAGGGATGACGAAGTTATATATACTAGTCTTCCACTGTACCACCTGGCTGGTGGAACCATTGGCACCTGTCAGTGTGTCATTTTTGGCAACTCAATGGCCATCAGAAGCAAGTTCTCGGCCTCCAACTTCTGGAAGGACTGCGTTAAATACAACTGCACTGTAAGACTGCATTCCTTTCTTTTGAGGAGCAGATTAATTGACTGATTGCATGAAAGGCCGCACAATATATCGGAGAAATATGTCGTTACCTTTTGGCTCAAAAGCCTCAGTCAACGGACAAACAGCACAAAGTCAGGCTTGTCTTCGGTAATGGTCTCAGACCTAAAATATGGCGCGAATTCATCGAAAGGTTTAATATTAAACAAGTCGGAGAACTTTATGGATCCACTGAAGGAAATGCAAATATTAGTAAGTCTTTCACTCATTTAAGGCATTCGACTAATTGGACCGAACATTGTAGTCAATGTGGATAATAGGGAGGGTTCGTGTGGTTTTCTCTCTCAGATAGCACCGTTTTTGTATCCAGCCACTCTCATCAAAGTGAAAGAGTCCACTGGAGAGCATATTCGCGATGAGAATGGTATATGTGTTCGAGCACAGCCCTTTGAGACCGGAGAGTTTGTCGGAAAAATTATTGACTCAGACCCGACCCGTGCCTTCGACGGATATGCCAACAAAGAAGCGACACAAAAGAAAATCATTTATGATGTGTTCAGTCGTGGCGATCGAGGCTTCGCTTCTGGAGATCTATTAACAATGGATGAGTTCGGATATCTTTATTTTAAAGACAGAACAGGAGATACTTTCCGATGGAAGGGTGAAAACGTTTCGACAATGGAAGTCGAGGCCATTATTAGCAAATTTCTCCATTTAGTTGACTGTGTTGTCTATGGGGTCGATATTCCCGGCTGTGAGGGAAAGGCAGGAATGGTCACAATATTAGATCAGAACAATAGCTTAGATTTAAATATATTACTTCAGAACTTGAAAAAGGTTTTGCCTGTTTTCGCAATTCCTGTATTTATACGGATTTCCAAAAGCTTAGAGTCGACCGGAACTCACAAATTGCCGAAAAATAGTCTTCAAAAAGAGGGCTATAATCCGAATGAAATAGAAGAACCCATTTACTTTTTTGATTCAAAGCACGACCATTACATCAGATTAGACGACAAACTCTATAATCAAATACAAAATAGTTTAGTAAGAGTTTAATGGTTGAGTCAATAGTAAATATTTTTCGATATATTAATAGCCATTTAAACAAAAACCAATAGATCTGTGATAGAAGAGAAACGACTCAGCGAATAGACCCCGATTCAATTTGCGACAAAACCAACAGACATTGATTTTCGGGGAAAATCGTGTTTTTCTTTTTAATTTGTTTGTCAATAGTTGCCATAAATTCGTTAAATGCTTTTCACTGATTTCTTCGCAAAACCATTGTTTTTAGGCCTAAATTTAGTGTTGATTTTATGCACAAAAATACTGTTTATTTTCATAAAAATAATTTTTGGAAATGAGTTCAAAATTCTGATATTCTTATGCATCGAACGGTAAGCTTTGGGTGTATTGTGTTCTGCGTTTCGCACTGTTCCGCAATACCAATACCCGGACACAACTGTTGATCTCGAATATCAGTGTCAGTCATAGCACTCATTTGTTATTCTATGCTATAAAAAGTTATTTAAGTTTTAATAATTGCCACGAATTTCTAATTTTGATTTTTTTATTTTAGTTTTAAGGCTTTTAAAGAATTGTTTTTATCGATTGTCGGCTCATTCGAGAAAAATATATAAATGATTTGTATCTCTATTTTCTATTAATTATATTAATTCAAGAATTATTCCTTTGAATAAAACAAAGATTTTATCATAATTTTTAAAATGATTTCAAACTCACTTCAATTGTGTTTAGCGCTTAGTTTTTCATTATTTTCCACAATTATTGGCCAACAATCCAATAGTTCTGTTGTTTTGGACGAAACCGATGGACAGACTATTAGATCAAATTCATCCCGAAGTAAGTGTTTTGTGGATTGCCTTTGCGTTCAGTTTTGTGATAATATGTGACATTTGTCCAGTGCTGCCATTCTTCCAAAGACCCAGTCTTCTCAATATCGTACGCTTTCCAAACGAAGAATGTTTTGATGCCAGTAATCAAAGCGGGACCTGTTATACACCTTTTGAATGCAAGAAGCTTGGAGGAGTTCCCAGCAGTCCCTGTGCCAAAGGATTAGGTGCATGTTGTATTGGTAAGTGACTTGACAACTGTTGTTCATTTATCTGCAAAACACTCGATCAATTAGTGTCGCGTTCGTGTCATAACACAACTTCCAATAAAGTGGTTTACTTCAAAAACCCGAGTTATCCACAATCAGACACTCAGCAGAACTTCTGTGATTTAACTGTCAATATATATGACACAGACGTTTGTCAGCTGAGAATCGACTTTTTAGACTTTAATTTGGATCAGCCCACTCTCGGCAACTGTTTGGGCGATAAGTTTCGGATCTCTGCCTCAGGATTCTCACCGACCAGTGTTCCTGTTTTATGTGGACTCAACCGTAATCAACACAGTTAGCAATTAGTTTGACTCTTTATAACAAACTCTTTAAACATATATATCTACTCAATCAGTTTATGTAAGCCTTCCTCGCCTCTCAACGGAGAGGTCGGCATCGATAGTGTTTGAGACTAATTCTGAAGGCGACTATCGATGGCACGTCCGCATCACTCAAATCGATTGCAATTATGGACAGAAAAGAAGTAAACTTTCCAATCGCTACAAGCGTTATATCACATATGGACCAAACGGCCCGATTCTGCCCTTTTTAAACACACAGCATCCTCCATATTCTATGCCGGCCCCAATGGGTTGCCTTCAAGTAAGCGCAGAAGAAAACGTATTCAATTTCTTAAACACTTCTTTAATGATACAGTATTTCACTCAATCGACGGGAATGATTGAGAGTTTAAATTTTGGGGAATACCTCAATAACATGGATTATGCCATTTGTATTGAACGACAGCCCAGCACATGTAAAGTCACATTCACTGCGTCTGATTTTCTCTGGTCTATCGATAGTCAACAGACAGATAAGACGAGGTCGGGGGCGGGTGATAGTATCTGTACCAATGATTACTTAATGATTCCGGGAGGCTCTCAGACGGGAGACGGCCAGACATTAGATCGCTTTTGTGGAGGAAAATTACATTATTCGAACAATCAAATAGTGGAGGCACCGGTCATTTCCAAAGCCAACGGCCCTATTGTGCTTCGATTCCACAGCGACGCCACTCAGGACGAGACCGTTAAAGATGGCTTTCGGCTCAAATACGAACAGAGCAGTACTGACTGTTTGCCTCAATTCTCTTTGTCCGCCTTTCTATTTGGACCCACTCCTGTCGCACAAAGTTTGCAGTATATCGCAGACAAACCCTTGTCCAGTATAGATCTTGAAAAACAGGAACCGTTTATTTATATCTCAAAACCCGAACCACACGTCAGGAGTAATGGAAAACAACTCAAAATTTGAGTAATAAATGTCTTAATTGTTATCACATTTTTTATGTCAAAAACCATTTAATGTTTTATCAAAACAAAAGACAATTATAATAATAATAAATGTAAATATGATTTCAAGACAAAGATTGGCGAAGACCCGCAAACCAATATAAGGTCTGACCATTGGGCGCCTGTTTATCGATCCAAACCAGTCCTTCCATAATCATATCATTGATAGCTTTCAGCGCTCTTTCTTCACTCCATTTGAGATCAGTTACAATAAGTAATAGACTGACGGCTCCGTTGTTTGACTGCGCCATTTGTATGATTAGGTTTTGGTCCAAACTTAGCTCCGATGCAATCGACTGAACTATATATGTCTTACCACAGGAAAGCACTTTAAGACCTGATCCCAATTTACTCAATTTATCGATAGAACGAAGTAAGTCATCGACAGTTATCTCGACTTCGGATCTGTTGCCCTGTTTTCCACTATTTCTTGACTGAACGACTCGAGAATGCAATTCATTGATTCCGATGAGACCACCGTTGCGATGGCTTGTGCTCATGCACACTTCTATCACCTGAACGGCCAGTTCATAGTAGAAGTCGCCCACACCTAACAGTTTAGTCCAGAAGTTGGCCGAAGACTGAAGCGGATCGACGCCGACTGTGGCGCACATTGTCTGGAAATTGCGGCGAAATTCTGCGTCTCTTTTAATGTCTTTCTTATACTTTTGGGCGAATTCTTGTAATTTAGACCGAAATTCGGACATTTGTTCGGAAAGTTTAACGATCTGTTCGTTCGCCAATTCATCCCTTTTTGTCTTATATTTGTCTTCGGTTTGCTGTTGTTTATGAACCGCTCCCACACCCAGACCTCGTCTTCGCATTGTTTACACAATTGGGTGACAAACACTTATTTATTCAATCAATTGGTTGACAAACAATTCATTTAAATGTCTTTGAAGTCTTGAATTACAGAAATCTGTCATAAGTTTAGTGATTGAAATGTAAACAAAACACAAATCGTTTCATAAATTCTGTGACGAACTCTACAAATATTTTTCACTGTTTTTCATTCAAATTCTCTCAAATATTTGAATAACTCTTTTTTGAAAGTTTTTCATTTGAATTCAGCTTTAATTAAAAAAAAATGTAATTAAAATTTGAATATTCTTGGGAATTAAACTAAAATCATTAAAATTGTCTCTAAAATGCATTGATAGCAAAATAGGACTGAAATGCTGATAAAATAGTAATAGTTTTACATTTATTTAGTAAACTATATTTATTTTTCCAAACATAAAAATATTGATTTTCAAAATATTGAAACATAAGTTGAAATGAAATTCTCCGGCTTTCCTAAGCTATGAGTAGCTTCCGATCATATATATAAGTATTGCACAACCCTTTGCTCCTTATGTTGTTATTGGAAGTCATGAACATATTTCTTATAGAAAAAGAGAAAAAAAAACTTTATATTCGATTCCTAATATGAAAAGTAATATTCGATGGTTTGGAGAGAGAAGAGAGGGAGGGAGGAGAGAGAGAGAGAGAGAGAGATCGCAGATGAGAGCACATCCTTAACGTCGGCGCATTCGGTGCAATCGATGGAACATAAGGTTCTCCCGCATCGCATCCCCGTTAGGCTGAGATGCGTCCGCATCAGACAAATTCAAGTCCTCAGACACTGAGTGCTATTTTGGCAAAATGGTTGATCTCGGAGGTTATGTGATTGTACTCGTTGAACAAAATGGTAAAATCAAATTGTATGGTAAGTCCGGACCATTTTCTAAAAGCCTTAAAATTTTGATCAGCGCTTTAAATGAATGCTATTATAAGGCGAATGCAAGAAATAATAGACTTCTCTGAATCGAGTGACACAAGTAATGGATCGCATGCTTTCCTATTTTATGAGTCGGTTTAATAGCTCGAGTAAAGTGTTGAACACTTAGTTTAATAGCTGTGAGCACAGAATCGACAACTTCTAAGCGCCAAATAATTTTATCGATATTTTTGCTTCAAATTATTATTTTAATTAATTTGAATCCAACTTTTGGAGCTTCGCTTAGAGAATGACATATGAGAGGCATCCCCTTCTGCTTTATTAACTGTTTGCAAGTAGTGTTTTCTATGAAGAAGTTGCTTCGATAGAAACAACTGAAAGCATTTGTCTTATGTTTACTTTAGTTTTAGTCAATGAATGGTGGCGTGAATTGAGATCATTGCCGATATATCACTTGTGAGATAAGTGTTTGGAGTTTTGTCACAATTGATAAGTATTTTCCGAGAGTCCAGTCATCACACATCTGATGCAGTTCTCCATATGAACCAAAACTTTAATAACTAAACATTTAATAAATCGATTATTTCTAATCATTTAATGAATATAAGTATAGACATAAACCCTAATAACTGTTGGACTGAGTTATCATAACTGACTTATTGTCAATTATTAAGACCTTAATAGCGCTGACGACTAATAGAGAACTGATTCCTATCGATAGGCTCTCCGGCAGAACGAAGTGATTGCGACGAAATTCTTGAGATCAATGGAAAATCATTAGAAGACTCAACACATCAGCAAATCATACATCATATACATCAGGCATGTCCTCACTTCTCATATCTTGACAAACACTCGAAACACATATTTCTTTTGCTAACAATTTCTTTATTTCCATCAAATTTGAAAACATTATTCAATTCTAAAGGAATGCTTTCTTAATGTTCGTTAAAAAGCATTGAAAGAAAAGCACATAAAAACTTATTTTGTTGTCAGAAGTAAAGAGTTTTTTATATAGTTTTTGAAATCAAATTTCACAAAAGATTAGAATAAAAAATGATTTTATCGCCAGAAAAAAGCATTTATAAAATGAGCAAAATATTTCAAAACTGAATATTAAAGCCATGGATACGAAGAATATTCTGCTCACAATTCTGTAGATATTAAGAATTTGTTACACTTTTTTTACTTAACGCTGATTAGACAGAAATTTTCAAATTAAACATTTCAGTTTCAATAACTTTGCCTTAAGTCAAGTTTTATAAGTTCTTAGATTTTTTTTAAAAATATTAATTTGCAAAATTCAAATCAGAATATTTGAATTCAAAGCAGAATTTGTGCAAGATTCTATGTGATCAACAGAGTAGCTAGCCATTTTGCCTTGACGTTCAAGTTCATCTGATATGACCGCAATTATGTCATTGATTTGGTTTTGTTTTACTTATAGAAAAAGTATTTGATTGGTTATTTCAATAATGTCTTTATTTGTTTTTGGTGCTCACTGAGTTTAGCAAGTCAAATTTAGGCTAATGATATACATGTGTTTTAACAGATTCTTACAAAATTAATTCTCATTAATAATGACTCATTATTGAAATAATGCTTTTTTGAAAAATTCCTCTTTAGTTAACTAAGTTTTTATTATTTTTCTATCTTGATTACCTCAAAATGAATCAAATAATCAATGAAGTAATGAATTTTTGTTGTTTGCTTCATTAACTACAGTAAAAAATGTTCAGTCAAGTTTTTAGTCATTTTACTTGAAATTCTTTAATTATTTGGTAAATTTGATATTTTTCTGATGTCATTAATAAATTTGTTAAAATATCTGAACCCGGATAATTCATCTGAATCCCATTAAAAGCATTGGGTATCAATTAATTGCCATGATGATTAACAATGCTGATAACCCAATGTCAATGATTAGGTTGTCTTAATGTTTGCATTCATTAATTAGAAATAAATAATTAATAAATAGAGAAATATGAATGACATTCATGTAAAACAATTTTAAGATAAATTTGTTTGAAAGGGATTTGCAATTAAGATAACCTCAAATGAATTACCGCTAAAGTTAATGAATAACGAAGAAAAAATGAAATAACGTTCAGCGTTTGTCTCGGTTTACTGAACAAAGGGCACCCTCTATAGTCAGAATATTGAAGATGGCCGACAGTGGGACGGCTAGAGTGAGGGCAGGTGTCATACAATACACTGAATATACACTCTGTTTGTATTGATTCACAATCGGTTGTGTTGTCCTCATCTCCACTGTCGACCACTTGTCGACTGAACTAACCGTTAATTATATTGAAGTAATTATTGGCTAAACTGTTTGACAACAATAGTAGTGATAAATATTCATAAAAAACACATTAACTAAAAGTTATTTATATATTCATTACGCGATTCGTCATATCATTGGCTAATAAACAAAAACTGAAAATTATATTTCATTGAAAAAAATACTTTTGTGAAAAAAGTTATGAATGTATTCATTAGTAAACATAATCAGTGAAGACAACTCATGTCTAGTATTTCCTCGTTTTTTGTGACAAACGCTTGTATTGAATGCTAAGTATCTTTTGTTAAATTTGGGAACAAAAACATAGACAATAGTGGAAACGGTTTTCAATCATTTCATTATTATTTGAGTGAATGTCTATTTTGGAGTTGTACTCAATCGGCACATCTATCCGACTCCCGACCCAACCCTAACAGTGCATCAGATCGCGGACTATCTGTTTGAGAGTCAAACGAAGAACTTCTGGCAAATTGGGTGAGTCTTTCTGTCATTTCAATTATTGTATTGTCTTCTGCCTAATGTCTGCTTTCACTCTTCTTTGTCGACCCATTTTTTCAATTGTTAATTCAACTCCAAATATAAGAGTATTTGCATTATCACAACACACCTGTCCTTCGATGCCAGTGCTCTCTACTCTATACCTCAGTTTGTTTAACATTTATACAATTTTTATGGCATCGTTTACTTCAGTCAACTCCCAGTAGAAAATTGTTGTGAAAAATAGATAAAAAATTAGTGTTCTCTCCATATGTCTAACAATTGATTCGTGATCTTATTTATCTCAATATAGTCTTCTCCCATATTTTTCGCCATTCCCTAAAGTATTACTATATTAAGATTGACTTTAGATTTAGCCTTGGATATTTAAAAAAAATGGTGAAACTGTGATTTAACAAGGAAAATCTTTGTTTTAAACTGTTTGAGACCCTATGAAGCCGGGTAAATATTTGAAGCCAAAATTGTCATCATTGTAAACAGTTCAGTCCAAAGAGTTATTTGTGATTGTGATAATCTGGTGGCTATTTAGGTTATCCCTCCGATGGTTATCCCTGATTAAGAATAAAAGCACTTAAGACTAGAGCTATCTTTTTTGTTATTTTATTAGTTTATTGTGAGAATACTTGAGTTGTGAGGATAGGGATAGGCTTTGAGAGGCATTGCTCGCAGATATGATAGGGTAGGCATATAATGGGCACCTTATATGATGGCATAAGTGTCCGAAGCAGTCGTAGTCCGTTTGTCTTATTCAGGGTATAATTAAAGTCTGGCACAAATGCAGAACTAACGCTACAGTTCATTCTCGTGGGACCTCCACCTGACCCGTCAAACCTGTTATGTAAGTGTGGGCTCGACTTTAGCGATGGTCTCTCTCTATAGTTGATTGACTATTCGATGGCGGCTTTCGATGGTTGACTATAAAGTCGTTCAAAAGTTTTACGACTGAATTGATGACAAATAACTACTCCTTTACTCTCTTATCAAATCTTTTTTTACAACGAAATCATGTTTTTTGTTATTGGAGTAGAAAATGATTTTCAAATCATTTTTCACAACTGTTTTCTCTTCAGTGAAAACTCTCATTGAGTTCCACTCTTTTGGAGTTCCAAATGTTTGCTCGAAATTGATTGAAAACATTCACATATAATATGAATTCATGTTTTAAAGTCAGAGAAAATATTTATCAAAAAATGTATTTTATTTCATTTTAGTGCGACTTTTATTTGCAGAGATTTATTGTTAATATTTATGACAACTTTTGATAAGAAAAGCCATTATTTTGCTTTTGATTTTAGTCTTGAAATAATATTAACTGAAAAGTGATTTTCAACTTTTGGTTCACTATTTATGTGTTGAGTAACTGTTTTGTATCGATTTGTTTGGCGGACAGCTATAGACTCGTCGCCAATTGACGCCTTTGTCATCGGGTCCAGAGCTCGCGAACACTTGCAACAGATCGCCAGAGACACTAATATCACGCCCCGAGATATCGCTCAACTCTCAAAGATTTTAAGTAAGACCTCATTCTGAGCCTTCATTTAGATTTAGTTAAAACACAGTCAAAGAGTCAAATGTGTTGTGCGTCCGATGTTTAGGTGAAACAGAAGAGACTAATAAAGTGATCACAACCACTGCCACAACACACGAACCAATAAGTGAGAGACAAACTGTCAATAAAACGGAACAAAAGAAAAGATCTGATTCACAAGAAGGGGAAATACTAAAGTATGAACTAAAGGACGAGGACATGGAATTAGTAGAGTTAAGTGCTTCCCATAATTTAACGCCAAACCGTCAGCCAACACATCGAGAACTACCGGTCGACGTCCCGGAATCGTTCGTTGGTTAGCACCCATTCGTTCATTTGTTTTATTTTATGAGAAAAACATGACATTTATTGACACATAACATGATTGTAGGTGTTGTCAAACAGACGCCCCGATACCCTCCACCACAGCCGCCCCCACAACCTCCTCAACGGACTTCATCTCAAGCGCCACAAAATGACAAAATTAGAAAATATTCAGAAGAGATCAACAATAAGAAGGCTGAGGAAGAGTTCCTTCGGTCAAGCCTTAGAGGCAGCAAAAAACTACAACAACTCGAACAGAATAAGACTAAAGACTTGGAACCGGTCGTCAACAACGCTTTTGAAGCAGACGATGACGACGAGGGACTCAACTCTGAGGCCAACAAAGGTATGTAGAAATCATAAGACAAGGAAATAAGAGAACTGTTCATAATTTTCATCCAATTTATTTTGACATTTGTTTTGGATGGCATTCCTTTGCACTTGCATTGCACTCTTCATTACACTCAATTGCATTGCTTGTCAATTGACTAAAAAAGTGTTGTCTCTGCCGGACTTGAATGCAGTGTTAGAACGCCTTATAAACAATTTGAACGGAGATGTGAAGGATATTATAAATCAATCAAATTTAGCAAAACTTATAGCAATCTATACAACTATTATGCAAACGCAACAAAAGCAAAAGCATCGCTCACTACCACAAGCCATGACCACATCCAATACCGCAGACTTAGTTCAAGAAGTGATCCAATTATTGCAAGAAGAAGTGAGTCAATCCTCTTTCAGAGCTAATAATCAGTGCTTTTTCGTTGTCCTAATAATCGATACCTAATTTTTGTTCACAAAAAAGGCTTTGAATACCGAAGCGGCAGAGCTTTTAGAGATCTTAACCCGATTTGAATTGGAAGGCCTTTGTTATGCTTATGATAACATCGCAAAGTCAGCCAAACCGGGCGTTTCGCACGTGTCCCCAAACCCGGACCTGACCGGTGAGTGATTACCAATAGTTTTGGTTAATTTTGTTAATTTTTTTGGCATATATCTGGTAAAAGTACTCAAAGATTTATTCCTAATATAAATCATTTTTATCGCTAATTGTTTAGCTTTTCTTAGTTTTGCGATCATTTTCTTAAAATGGAAATGAGTTAAGAAATCCATTCATTTATTATTATTTTTAAGCCATTATGTAATTGAAATTTTTATTTTCGGCAGAATTTTTAGTAAAAATTGTGATGCATTTGACTGAGTGATCAATAATGCGAATCAGGTCTTACGCCCCGAACCCATTGTCTGTCCAAACAATGCCTTTAGATTAAGTTATTAACACATTTGAGGTTTAGATTGACTTTTGCTCTTATTTTACATAATATTTGAAAAGGGTTTCCATTGAAAACGAATGGAATAATTAATTTTCAGTCAATTAGAGGCCATTGAGAACTGGTCTTTGGATCAATGATTTTAACTATCGATTAGTTTTTTAGTCGTCTGTTGTACTCAACAAACAAAGGCAATGACTATTGAAAGCATTTCTTTTATTCGCTTCAAATGTGAAGTTTTATTTGTGAGAATAAAGTGAAGAATTTTCTTGAATTCATTTTCATATTCCCATTCATTTATCAAAAAGTTATTCATTCGTTTAGTATATAAAATATTAACGTTTGGATCAATGTTTGGCTCAGACTTTTTGATAAAATATTTATGTTTTCTGACACTTATTACTGGCACCGAATCAATCAAATTAACCAACTTTTAAGCAAAACTCTTAGCGATAGAAATACGAGTGAAACGCATGCATTCAAAATTCAAATCCAGGGCTCTATTAAATTTGATTTATTATAAATTAAATCCGAACCACACATATAGCCTATGGATATACGTTTGTAAGCTATGAGTGCTTTACCAGAAATATCTGCTGTCATATCGTTTTGAACAGTTTTTGAAAATCATGTTTCCTGAGCTTTGATCGACATCTGACCCCCTTTTGTAGACAATGTTCTAATTTGAGTGCATTTTCTAAACGCAGAATATTTTAATTTTGAATTCAAAGCCGATAAAACCGAAGTCGAGCTCTTAGACGAAGTACTCGATGACTCCAGTGTTAAAGTGGTTCGCATTGAAAAGTCTTCATGTGAACCATTGGGTGCAACCGTCCGTAACGAACAGGACGGCAGTGTCATTATTGGCCGCATCGTCAAAGGAGGTGCCGCCGAAAAATCTGGTTAGACTCTGATTTCTTTTGAATTTAGATTGAGATATAAGTCAATCGATGCGAAAATTGATTTGAACTCAAATTTCAAATTTGATTTCAAAGGTTTGTTACATGAAAACGATGAGATTCTAGAAGTGAATGGAATAGAGATGAAGGGCCGGAACGTAAACCAAGTCTGTGATCTTCTCGCGGAAATGACCGGTTAGACGACATTTATTGCTCTCTTATTTATTTTTCTCTTATTTTTGGCATAATTTCAGTCGAAGGCTAGTTATTTATCAAACAAATCAAAGCCCAATACCTTTAATCCAATAAATTATTTTTGTGTCAAATGTTTTTTATCGCAATTTTCGGTCGATTTACTCCATCAGGAACTCTAACGTTCGTAATTGCCATTCGCGATAACGTCAAGGAGTCTGAGTCCTCACACAACCAAATGATTCATTTGAAAGCCCTTTTCGACTACGATCCTGACGAAGACCTATACATTCCGTGCAGAGAACTGGGAATATGTTTCAGCAAAGGTATGGCTAATACCAGTCTTTTGAATTAGTGTCACCAAAATGAATAACTTTACGGTCTGTCTCATCAAAAGGTGATATTTTACATGTGATCGATCAGTCGGACCTGAACTGGTGGCAGGCCTATAGGGAGGGCGAGCACGACCAGTCCCTTGCTGGACTGATTCCTTCGATTCAATTCCAAACTCAGTCAGTTTCTGTTTACTTTCACTGCTATTTGTTTATAATTTCTAATTTGTTTCAACTCTTAATTCGTTTTAATTTGATTCTTATCGATGAATAACAGAAGGGAAACAATGAAACAGTCGATACTGAATGACAGCACAAATACTTCGACTCTCAATAGTAAGAACAGACATAACAAGAAGACGTCTGCGTCGGCCCTTCTTCTCAATTGCGGTAAAAAGTCTACGAATAGGAAGAAAAAGAATAGAAAATCTCAAAGTAATTATTAAAGAGAAATAAAACGAAATTCGCGATTAACTGACTCTCTGTCCCCACTATTCCGGTAAATCAGGTTTGATGTCATCCAATGATGAAATTCTGAGCTACGAAGACGTCTCCCTTTACTATCCGAGAGCTAACATTAAGGTATGCGTTAACTCATTAACTATTTTCTTATCTCTAAATAAAATTCCAGTTCAGTTACATTTGCGCTCAGAATAGGTTTTCTCTTCATTTGACTGCAATTGCTTTCCATTGCATTCAATATCTTTTGCACTAAAGCTTGAATTCGAAATACGATATGATTTAACTTAAAATATCTGTTTATTTAATATATTAAACCAAAATTCATTTTTTCACTCAAAACCACAGTTTGTATTGATTTTCAAAAATTGAAAAAATATGAAAAATGATTCAAGTTTTGCATTGGTTAACATAAAAGCTTTCAAATGTTAGCCATTACAAAAATGTTTGGTCAGTCCTGTTGTGGTTTTCTTTATCTGTAATTTAGTTTTACAACAGACCGACTCATTTAAAGCAATTTATTCTCCGATATATTCGCTGAAAATCTGAATTACTTTTAAAAACTGAAAGAATTCAATGACTCATCAATGAATTGCAATCGATAGGCACTGCCCTCAAAGTTCAATGACTACCCGGGGCAAAGATGTGAAAAATGATAGATTTATTAGAAATGTTGCTGTCAATTACAACCTGTAATTAATAAAAATTATCTCTAACTAAACTAGATGGAAACTATCCAGTATTTATGCTGAAAATTTTATTTTATATTTGAGTAAAAAGGATTGGACAGGATGTCGTTCCTATACTTGACATCGATTTTTAACATTTAGACTCAAATCTATTTTTTGATGTTAAATACGATGTAAAACACGTTTATATTCAACAGTAAAAGAAAAATATTTGACAAAATTTGATATTCAGATCAAACGTTTTTTTTTAAAATATTCAAAAACTCGTAAATTTCCAGAACTGAAGAGTCGTTAACGAAACGAAACAAACTTTTATTCAGTTATTTTTGTATAAATATTTCATTCAATTATATTTTTATTTATAAATTTAAACCTGAATTGAATTTTGAAAATCTATGTGAAGAATGTTCTGAATTCAACATAAAAATACTCTTTCAATACTGAACAAGAAATTCAAACGTTTATTTTCAAGAACATTTCAATAATTGAATTGCCCAATCGATTATTCATTGACATTGGTGTCAACCGAAACACCTAACTGTAGCTTCAAGAATATATTAGTTATCTGTGCCAGTACCAAAATCTGTTTATCTAAATCGGAACAGTTGGAACAAGTCTTATATATTTTTGCTGTGTTTGATGTCAGCTTAAAATATAGTCAAAAAATTGGCCTCAAATTCACTTATGATTGAATATATTATTCAATGTTTTTATGTAGCTTTACATTAGTTTATCGATAAATTAATAGTAATTGGATTATTCTTTGCGCGAATCTCAAGATTCTTATCAATGATAATTTATCAGGACACAATAAGTTGATAAAAATCAGACTATAATTTTATATTAACAAAATTTCTGTTTCTCAAAAGATGTGCCGATAAGAGTTAGTCCTGGGTGATATATTATGTTTTCTTGTTTTTTTGAACTAAATCGATAAACACTATCAATTCATTGGAAATCCAGATCTGTGCCCAACTGTTTAAAATTATGACTTCCTTTATACCCAACTGCTTTTCTGTAAGAATTATAAAACTTATTGTTATTATTATTATAATCGGATTAATATCGAGTGAATTCTTATAAAATATTATATCATTTCATATCAAAATTATTCGCTCAACAATTTATCGATTTTTTTAATACTTTTGAAAATATATTTTCGAAAATTTTCTATTTGTGGACTTTTATTGATAGCTCATTCCAAAAAAAGTTGGAAATAAATTAATTTATGAAATAAAATAGCTATAAATAAAAATAATTAGTTTTTTTCCTTTTCATTCCGATGTCTTGAAGTGAATGAAATAAAAGGCAAAGAAATTGATTGTATTTTAGTTTAGTTGAAAACATTGAACGAAAGCTTCAATTTTTGATTCAGTCATCGCTTAAAGTGTTTTCTCTTCATTTGTTTCTTATATATAGCGTCCGATTGTATTGATTGGACCGACAAATATAGGTCGACATGAACTCAGACAAAGACTAATGCACGACACCGAGAGGTTCGCCGCAGCAGTTCCTCACACATCAAGGTCTAGAAGGGATGGAGAAATCGATGGAATAGATTATCACTTTATTAGTAGACAGCAGTTTGAGCAAGACATCAAAGATTGTAACTGATTTCTGACTCATTCAAATAACTGAATCATATTTACATCAATTGAATGTTAGGTCGATTTGTTGAACACGGAGAGTATGAGCGCAATTATTACGGCACATCCCTCTCAGCCATCGAAACTGTCGTCCAATCAGGAAAGATATGTGTTCTTAATCTTCACGTCCATTCCATTCCATTGTTAAGACAGGGACAGGCGGGTAATGACCACTTCTACCCATTATTTAAAACAAATATTAAGCTCATTTGTTGTAATAGGGGCTAAACTAAAGCCATACTTCGTGTTCGTCGCCCCTCCGGCACAGATCGAGAAACTAAATCGACTGATGACAATGACTGCCAGTAATCCTCAACAGCACTACGACAACAGTAGTGCCGCCACAGACCTCCAGTCGATCATAGATGAGGCGCGCGATATAGAGGCCCGATATGGCCACTACTTCGATATGATTTTGTCCATTACTGATATTGAAAGAGCTTATCAGGAATTGCTCAGAGAAATCAATGCTTTGGAGAGAGAGCCTCAATGGATACCCAGTCATTGGCTCAGGTAGTGCTGGCTCTGACCCTTAGCTCCAATTATAGTTATTCCAATTATATATCATTTTTGTACAAATTCTTAAAACTCTTTTAATTGTCATCACATTAATCATTGATTTGTTAAAAGGCATTCTTTGTTTAAATCAATTCATCTCTAATTTAAGACAAATTTTTAAAATTATTGTATATTTAATACCGAAAACAATTTTATTTAAAATAAAAAAAAAGAAATTAATTTTCGATAAATAGTGAGTTGACTCAATCGGTGTTCAATTCATGTCTTTCCTCTGTTTTTATTTCTATGTTTGAGTTGTAATCAAAATGATCTAACATTCAAACCAACAAAACCACAGAATCGATAAACTAAACAAACAGACGGACTGTGTATGCCTTCAATTGTGGCTCATTTGGCAAAAGAGGTAGCACTGAATGACCGCTTCTTAAATAAATTGGATCTCTTTATGGCAGACATTTACCGAACAAAAGAAATTATTTGACGGCAAATGTAAGAAAATCATTGCTTTCCCTTTCCATCACATTTTCCAACATTGGCTTCACTTTGATATTAAAATCTATATTCATAGACAGAATAGTCAGACACAACATTCCAATACATAACTGAAGATATTTTTTTAAGTCTATTTTAATGACAAAATTATTAAAAAACCAAAATCTTTTAACATTTGATTTTTGGTAAGTTTTATACAATTTTAAGAATATCTTATTTCTTATGTGAAAAATAATTGATAAAATATGTTGAAATTGTTAATAGATTCAAATTGTGGTACATATAATTGTCCATGCTACATATTACTTTTTATTTATTGAATGATAAAATTTTATGAAAAGCCTTTTTACGAATATTTAATGGAAATGCTATTTCTTTTTAGCCAACAATTTCTTTGGAATGTCTTTGAAGTCTAGTCCTTTAGTAGACCACAAACGGTCTGCCCTTTCGTTCAGAGTTCCACCACATTTCAAGCCTAATGCCATCAAAGCGTGTTTAAGTCGATCCAAACCAAGATATTTCAATTGTTGTAGGCTTTCGAATTCCATTAAATTCAAAGGTTCCAAGATTGGTTCGTCTCCTGTCTTTTTGATAAAAGAAGAATCAGAAGAGGATCCAGGTGTCAACTCTTTGTCTTTAGCTTCTGTTTGTTTGGCTTCATTGGCAACTGAGGGTTCAGAGGACTCTTTAGAAACCGAAGTTGAAGTGCTTTGAGGCTCTGTTATGCTTTCACTTTGTTGGACAATCACTTCTTCTGTTTCTTCAGATTCTTGCTGTTGTTCTTCAGACTCATTGTCGATAGTTTTTGAATCAATGGTTATTTCCGTATCATTAGAGTTGTTATTAGAGACAACCGAATCTTTAGTACTGTCTTCCTCTTCATTTATGGTCTGTCCCTCATTATCATCGCTATCATCTTCAATGTCGATGTCATCGCCGATCCAAAGAGATGTTTTACTTCTCTTTAGTTTACTCTTAGTTTGTTCTTCGGATTTGCGTTTTTGAGAACTAGTGCTCTGTTCGCCCTTTTGTTGAACTTGTAGTCCGTACTGAAGGGCTTCGTCAACAATGTCTGGGATCTCATCTCTGGTCCGCTCGAAATCGAGATCATTGAACTCAGTCTTAGGCTTTTGCGCCAATTTCTGCAACTTTTGGCGCTTCCTTTCGTCGATCTCATCCTTTCGCAGTTTTTCTCTTTTGATCCACTCTTTAATTCTTTTTTCTTCGTTGATATCACGAAGACGTCTACCGGTGAGGTCACGACAGGCCTCACGATTAGTGGTCTTTTCGATTTGAGCGCCGATCGCTCTGAGCATTGAACCAAAGCCTCCTTTTCCTCCATTTAGACAAAAATGTAAACCAATGACCGAATCGTTTATCAAATGTTTAGTCGATTCCAAACGCTTTCCGTTTGAATACAATTTGAACTCATTTTCAGATATAGACTAAAATCAAAAGAAATTTAACGATAGTTTAACAAACATTAAGGTTTGATAAAAATAAGATCTCAACAAAATTTTGACTTATGTTGAACTTAAGCCATTTGTTGAAACCTCTTTTCAGATAAACCTTAAAATTAAAATAGAATTAATACCTCTTTTGATGAAATAATTTTAGACAAATCGTCGACATTTTCGCTGTTTTTCAACTCAATTGAAACAGTCTTTCGATCGATTGGCGAATAATAGAACAAATTTAAAGGCATTTTCGATAAAATAAGAGAATCTTTGATAATTCGTAAAACGTAATCAAACACCTGAGCGGACGGACTGTCAGTGAGTGTCGCGTCGATCGCACTTACATTCAAAGCACTACTTTTTTACGTAACGTTGTCTTTGAATTGAAGAAAAGGCGCCAAAATTTGGAGTTTTTGTTTACATTGAAATAAACCTGAATTTTAAAAGTGATTAACAAATCAACAAATAGTTGTCTTCAAAATGAATCAAATTAAAGACAAAACCAATGAAACTGACGAAGAATTTCATTCAATTTACAAGAAGTTATTGATTGACTTGAAACAAGAGCTCGGATCAGATTTGGGAAACCAGAAGTTATGCAAATCTGTGGCTAAAATGGAGAAAATTGGAAATAAAAGCAATAAAATCATAATTCAATCGTTTAATGTTAAGTCCATTTGATTTCATATTAATTACAATTAAATTCTTAATTAATATTCATTTTTCGTCTTTTATTTTCCACTTTTATTTACTTCAGAAAAATTTTGAGCGAATTGTCGACAAAATGCAGAACGAAATCAAATCCAATGAAATGATTTACGAAAACAATTTAATTAACAACAAAACTATTAACCAAATCGTCGATAATATAATTGAAGTAATAATTTGTTTCATTATATAAATTGTAAAACAATTGCTGTTTTGCGACTAATCTTTCTCTCAAATGCTTTCAAATGTTTTGATAGTTTTATTCAAATGTTTTTTTGTTTATTTAAAAACATTGTCTTTGTTTAGAAACAAACGGAAATCGAGAAAATCAATGAATCGATTGTAGAAAAAACGGTTGATTTAAATGAAATCAAATCAGAAGAAAGTCGTTTACAACCCATTAAACAACTGTTGAGTAATGAAAATGAGATCAAATTTGATACCATTAAGAATCAGTTAAAACAATCATAAGTTTACATTTAAATTAAAACACTTAAAATTGAGTTTAAATTCAATGAGGATTTTGTTTTTCAGTCTTAAAAAAGGCACAAAAACACCACATTTTCTCTAAAAATGATTCAATTTTTGGTTTTGTATTCATTTAATTGTTCGTTAATGTAATTTCTTTTAAACAGTAATTAAAACATTTGTTTATCAACTAATCATTAGTTTTGTATTTCTTGGATGTCTTATACAGTCTTTGGTTAAGAACCGGAAGGGAAGCACAAAAACAAAAACACACTTTAATTGAATAATTGTCTCATTTGTCTGTCTTTCTAACGAATTTGCTAACAATTGTAATCTTTTCATCCAATTTTCGGTATAAATACTCATTTGGACTCAATTTCCACCAAATCTAGTGATCAATGATTTGATTTACTTTTCAATTCCGACGATAATTGTCTTAGACTTTTGGCCATAACTTCTTCGGAATAACATTTTGAATGCATAGTTAGGAATAATTGTGTTCTTAACTCAGGTTTTGAAAGCACTTAAAGTTCTCAAATAAATCGTTTCGAATGACTTATTTCTGTTGAAGAACTGAATCACTTCTGCAGTAAATGATTGGCTGAAAGTTTAAAAAATCTAAGAAAAGTTTGTTTTGTTGTGTATTTGTTTCATAATTGGAGTTCTGATGAGAGGAGAGAACGTCTTAATGTATGAAATTGTTTGATGGGTTTTGTTATGCGTTTTCCGAATGAAGAGAATTTCTCTTATTTTGTTGGCACTGTTTGTGAACTGTGGGAAGTCCTGTGCGATCGCACTCTAAAAGTTTTAATGATTTCTTGAGCAGTGATGCTGTCCTCAATCTATTCCGTCGACATTGGATTCAAATATATTTAAGTAAAATTTTTTTTAATGAAAACAACAGTTTTTGATTATAACAGCCATTCCTCAAAACCATTAATAGTCTTAATATTTATTTACAATTTTCGGTAACTATTTGTGAAAAACGAGTCGCGAATCGAATAGAAGATTCTGTATATTCTGTACACAATTGAAGCACAAATTCAGTGTCTATTGATGTGTCCGTAGAAGACATTTATTGTCAGAGTTGGTCTTCAATGATCACGTGATTAGGTGTGAAATCATTGTCTTTAAGCGCAGCGACCGATACTTTTTTCCTACTCGTGTGAGGAATGGGTGGCGGAGGCGTTGTGTGCGAGAGTATAGCGTCAGATGAGTCGCCATAATGGCAGTGGTGGTGATGATGCAAATAACCTATGGATAGGACAGTCTCTCACAATTGTCTCAGTTCTCAAAATCTTCCAATCAAACCAATTATTTAACCGTGTAATAGTACATTGTAACCTAGTTATACTACTGTATAAACAGCCACAACTGTTTTCATTGCATTCAGAACCGAACAGAATTAAAATAAAACAAAAATTATATTTCCATAAAATTTATTAAATCATATTTTGAACAGAAATTATAGAAAAATAAATTATTTGACTTTTAATGAAATATAATTATAAAAATGAAATAATAGGAAAAAAAGATTATAATCGGGAAGAAGATGACCCGGGATCGGGAATAGTATTGTAATCTTGTTGCTTACATGACTCCAGGGTCTTGTCATCGAAGATGATATCACCACTGCTTGACTTGTGTGAAAACATATCACCAGAACTGGATTTGTGTGAGAACTGCACGTCGTCTATAGCTATGAAGTCGTCTTTTCTAAACAGGGCTGATATCTCTTCAAATGTCCTGTTCTTAGTTTCGGGAACTTTGAAATACGTGAAAATCCAAAATATTGCCAAAAATACAGTGAAGGGAAGGAAAGAATATCTTTCGATTGCGTTCTGTTCCCATTTAAACACAATTAAAGCCAAAATTCAAATATTTATCAGTGAAAGAATACCTCATTATAAGTGGTCATCAATGGGAACCCCAGACCAACAACAAAGTTAGTGAACCAATTGACTAATACGGCTATACTCATGGCTGCCGGTCGCGGGCCCTGAGAAAAGAGCTCTGCCGTTATCATCCATGGAATTGAACCTACAATTTATTGACCACATTTAGTTTTCAAAACAATTTCAGTTAAAGAGTCAATGGGAGGCATACCGGGGCCGATGGCAAAGAAGACAACGTATATTAAAGTACTGAATACACTCATATATGCCATCCATTTGTATAAAAACTATAATTTAATATTTTTAATGAAAAAAACAAATTGATTTGAATGAGAATTACCCCAAAGAGAAGAAAAATTGTCAAAAACATTGATGTAATGAACATTCCTCCTAAGCATCCGATAAAAGTGATGGATAAGAATAAATCAATCGTTAAAGCAATCAATTGTATGTCAGACCTAAGCCATAGAGGTGTAGAGTTCTGCGTCCGGTCCTATCCATTAACATAATAGAGACCAGAGTCATAGCAACCATAACGACGCCGACACCAATTGTCGAATATTTGGCCATTTCTTCTTTGAGTCCGGCGGAAGTGAAGATATTTGTCGAGTAGTAAAAAATAGCGTTAATTCCTGAGAGTTGTTGAGACAATTGCATTATTATTCCGATTATTAGTGGCGTCTGCAGTGACCGGTTCCTAATCAACTGCAACATTGTTATCTGTGCATCGGATCAGACGTGCAGACAATCAGATAAGCATTTTGTTAGACAATAGATAATCAGTGATAGAGTGAGGGCTTGCAATCAATAAATTAAGTAATGGCTAATATATTAAGCTATTAATAAACTCGAAACCAAAATCTCGAAAATCTATTTTCATAGCAATCAATGTTAATTTTAAAGAAAGTAGGACTGACTCTGGCCTCTTGTTGTTGAGCTCTGTCTTCGATTCTCATCTCTTCGATATCGTCCTCGACATCTGAAGTACAGCGCAGTCTTTGAAGAGCTGTCGATGAAATGCAATCATCAGATAAGAGTAAAGTGAGTGTAATATCGATGCAAACCATAACGCGCTTCAGTTATTCTTCCTTTACTTATAAGCAGATATCGGGGGCTTTCGGGACACATAGGAAGCAGAAGTAATTGGAGGACCGCTGGAATGAAAGCGACACCTAATAGGAAGGGCCAGCCATCTCTTGTGCCTAATATTATTGGAAGGCCTAAAATTTGAGATAATAACAGTCCGATTGTAACTCCGAGTTGACTGACTGTGCCTTTAGTTTAATAAAATCAATCAATCAATAAAAGTGAGTGAATGCTAGAGTGGAGTGAAATCATACCGAGAGCTCCTCTCAGAGTCATCGGCGCTATTTCTGACAAATACCTAAATTTTAATATAAATAAAAAGTCAAAAATAACTATCAAAACATATTCAATATAAATGGACAGACATAGGCACGAGTGCGGTGTTGAGGCCACAGCTGAGGCCAATGAAGAAGCGGCCCATAATCAGGCATTCAATACTACGGAATAATTGACTTGAGCTCATAAGGGTTGCCCCCAGTATTGCTATGGCATTATTGAGAAGTAGTCCGCATTTCCTATTGAAAGCCAATCGCATTAAATGATCCAATGGTTAAAAATGATGTTTTTTGTGCAAACCTTCCGCAATAGTCAGCGATAGCGCCGCCGGATATGCCGCCTATCATTCCTCCGACAGCGAACACACTGACCGTAACCGACCAAAGAAGGGCTAACATCTCTTCCGTCATATATTTACTGGTTCTGGTTTTATATATGTTGGCTATAAAGTCCTCTAAAATCTATACAATTAGACAAAAGTTTCATTAATTCACATCAATTTCCTCACAATTTTGTTGCAAAGCATTCATTGAATGGAAACACTGGAAAAGTAACGAAAACTAGCGCCTAAAATCAATGGACAGACTGTTCGAGTCGAGTGTCAAACTATTTGATTAATTTTTCTTTCTCTTCACGTCTTTTTCTAAAAGCATGAAATTTCAGTAGAAATACATTTCTAGCAATTGATTTACACATAAAGTCATAGATTTTACATTTTCAGACATATTATCTCTCAATTAAGTTATGAATTCAGTGCAATAATTATCAATACTAATGAATGGAACCGTTGGTGGGCACAGCCTTTATGCCAACAGAATCTTAATTTGATTCTCAAATTAAAGTGATTATCATTTAAAGTCATATCTATGAAAATAGATTAGTTTTAAAAACTTTTCACAATTATTACTAATATTATTAACAGAAATGTTTGGATATTGAACAGCAATAAAAGCATTGAGTACTTTACGTGAGTCGTTTCAATAAATTAATTGACATTTTTGCAAATTACCATTTCATGACTAATACCTAACTGTTAGACAAATATCTAAAATATTTTCGCTACAAATAATCATATATTAGACCGAATTTGACATTAAATCGAAACATATATATAAATGGCGTAAAATTTGTGAAAGTTATCGATATTTAGTGTCATTCAAAACAAGTGACCAATAAATAGGAAAAGTGTCGGAAAAGAGTAATGATTTATATATGGAATGCTATGTTCTGTTGATTACAGGCCTGTACTCAACGGTAATGTATTGTAGTCTGAAATGTTTTATGTATTGAAGTGCAAACCGATATGCAATAAAAATTCAAAGAATACAAAAAACTTAACCGAAATTGAGTTTCGATCGGTTTGTATATGCATTGAACTAAAATCCAGTGAACACAAGAGTTGAGAACAATTTATTCAATATTTGTATGTATGAAGTCTTTTGGTTGACTTAATATTGTTCTCAACTCTCGTTATTTAAACGTCTATTTGTATAAAATATTGGTCGACAGAAAAACAATAGAAAATGACATGAATTGGAAAAAGGATCGATAGTTACCTTTTGAGGTGCGTTAATGACCCCGGTATTGTAGCCGAACTGGAACATGCCAAGCACTGCCGAGAATATAGCGAACACCAACATACATGTCAAGCCCTGTAATAAGCAGTCATTTGTCAATATTATCGCAAATTATATCAATTAGTCTCCAATTTTACTCTTAAATCCATTTTCTGAACAAACAATTGAGTGATTAATAAATAATAACTTTCAGAAGTTTTCCAGTAATGAAAAAATCGATGACAAAAATTGACAAATTATTTAATAAAATCATAGATTGTTTTGAAATTTTCCAAATTCCATAACATTAAACATATTGTGAATGTTTTATAGGAGAATGGAGTAAACCATTGAAAATGAGTTGGGAATGCGGGTCAGTATAACTTTATCTCTTATCAAAATTACTGTTCCACTGATGTCAGAAATCAGAGCCGAATGTCTCCCTTAAATAGGTTTTTATGGAACAGACCTTATATCTCGACTTTCCTCACATTCAAAGATAAATAGCTATAAAACTAATTGTTTCACAAAAGAAAAAACACTTTTTAATTGAGTGATAGATCGGAAGATCTGTTTATAGATTTGCAGACATATAAGTGGCAAATGTCAAGAGTAGAACTTCAACATCGAATCAAAACTAAAATAAACTCAAAACCAATGTTTGTAAACGTGTTTCAATCAGATAACAACTTTTCGGCTAAAAATAAGTCAAATTAAAACTTATATAACTCTGAGATCTGATCTTTTCAAACGCCAACTCAAAGAGAAGGCCTGAGGGGTCAGAAGAGAGACATTTTACTCTTACAATAAATTCAAGAATTTGATATTCTATTGCAAGAATATTTTCCTAAAATAACAGAATATCGAAAGTTATATAATCTCTACAATGAAAGCCCCAATTTTCCAACAAAACTCCCAATATTTTTAGGCTTAAGAACATCTGCTCTAATGAACAGATATTTGAGATACAAATCAGATTAAAAGCGATAATAAGTATTGTTTTCAATGCGATTATTGACGAAAAAACTAATGATTCTCTCATTTTATTCACTATTATAATAAACTCATTGCAAATGACAAAAACAATAAATTTAGTGAATAAATGATAACAACATTCATCCAATTATTCTATTAATTAATCAAATAATTATTCAAATGAAACCCAAGAATATTCAATATTAATTCCAAGACATTTTAATAAATTGGTGCAAAAAATAGTGCAAACAACTGATGGAAATGATTTGAATGGCAGTCATATGACTGACAGAATATTCTTAATGTTAGGAATGACTTACTTCAGGGCAATGGTGACCACTTGGACACCAATTTGTCCGACACATCACTAAAACAGACCCAATGATGGCTTCGAATAAAGCACTTCTTGGTCTCTATCATACGGAACAGTTGTGGTCAAACCAATCTTTGTTGTCCGCAATCAGGTCCCGATTTGGCGGCAATCCGGTCAGTACTAATGAACAATTGATTTATTGTTAACACATATCCGGTGATCGATCGGTCAGTCATTATATTCAGAGCGATTATTGGCTTAAATATTGTTTGCCTTTCAGTTCAATAGCACTGAATTGCAATTAAAATCAATGCAAACATTGATTGCAATTATATTAAGCTATGAATCGATTGGAGTTTTAAAATATTTTGCACTGAAATCACAGAAAACTAAAAATGAATTTGAAATTTGATTCAAACATAATTGGCATCGATTTGGAAGCAATGATTGCAATCGGAGATCACAATCTGACCATTTCTTACATAATTAGATATAATTCAGGTGAACATCAATACAATTAGTGGCTAATGATTGCAATTCAGGCCTTCGACTGCACATCCATTCAGTAAAGACTGGGATCTGTGCGCATATTGTGGCCAAACCTCTGGCCATTCACTCAATACATTTGATTCGATTTCCAATTAAATGAACAAAATTTCGGTTCAATTGTCAGTTTAAACACATTTATAGCATTTGAGATAATTATATAGTATTTATAGGAATTCATAAATACATCGATAGGTTTCTCAGACTCAGTGCCTGAGTGGGGAAGACATGCGCCCAACCATCGGATCAGACGCTGACACTGACTCCGACTATCGATTCAATGCTTTGCAATACATTTCTGTTCATAACATCGACTCTGAGATAATGACTGGTATTTCGCGTATCGATAAATTAAATCTATTTAAGCGGTTATTGCGATATTCAAATCAATTAATATATACCGACAAACAGTTTTACGTGAATCGAGTGAAACAGGAGTTCAACAGAAACAGACACTTGACTGACACACAAGACATTCACTTTTTCTACCAGGTATTCATTTCTCTTGTTTACATTACATATTAACCAATAAACATTTCAATTGACTCATTTACAGAAAGGCGTTTCGTTTCTCAACAAAAAGCGATTAATTTGATTATTGATCCCATTTTTGGCTTTCCTTCAAATGTCAATAATTGTTCAGAAAATTAACAAAAATTATTTAATTCAATCAAATCAAGCGTTTCATCAAATTTTGCTCAAATTTTCGATAAACACTTCACTTAATAGACAAAAGATCGACAAAACAAAGGTTCCGGTTCTTAACGAACGAGAATTAAAAGAGGATTTTATTCACGGCAGTGGACCCGGCGGTCAGAACGTCAACAAATTGTCAAATTGCGTCCAATTGACTCATTTGCCCACAGGTTTCAATTGTCTCAACTGACTTATACTCAGTGCATATTAATGTTGTCTTTGATTAGGAATTGTGGTAAAGTGTCACCAGGACAGACTACAGCAAAGGAATAGGGTTATCGCCAGACAGCTCTTGCAATCAAAATTAGATGATCTGATAAATGGAGACCAAAGTGTGTCCGCTCAAAGACATCGTATGATTTTGGACCGATTTTCAAAACGTGACAAAAGCCGCGAAAAAATCCGAGATTTAAAGAAACAATTCAAAGAAGAAGAACTTAAACGCAGAGGTATTGTCGACAACACCACAGACTTTCAAAATGATTCTGACGTTTCACGAAATAATTAAATGGTTGGGAATAACTCTGTTTGAAATTCAAATGGTTTTGATATCGATTTTAGTCTATTCTGTGCTTTTAATGATGAAAATGGATGACATGATTAGTGACCATTGGCTGAGCTGGTGGTCAGTGCACTCACCTTTGTTTGTCTGCGACGCTCTTCTCAGCTATTTTTGTGTAATTGTATTCATCCGTCAATACATTGACGGCAAATACAAAATCGCGTTATTCAGAGCCGTTTGGAGTTTCAACCAAATTCTGCTCATATTTTTAGCCAAACTTTTATTGTGTTTCAAACTCGAGGGACAGAAACATATGACTCATTCGGAAGTTCTTTCGCCGCTTTTTATTCTCTTAATTCTTCTTCTGATAAGAGCCTGTCGTCTCCACTGATAGTCATTAGTCTTTTGTAAACATTTAGACAATAAATCAATTGTTTCATTGAATCTGAATTTAGTAATTTATTTATAGAAAAGATCTACATTTGTTTAAATTATTCAAAATAAGTGTCTATAAGATAGCACAGCATCTTATAGATCTGTGGGTCTGTGGCATCGAATTACCAGTTTGTTGAACAGGACTTTGTTCTTCAGTCTTCTGTTTGACAGGACTTTGATCTTCAGTCTTCTGTTTGACAGGACTTTGATCTTCAGTCTTCTGTTTGACAGGACTTTGTTCTCCAGTTTCCTGTTTGACAGGAAATCTTAAAAATCAAAGTTAAATATTTGGGATTAAGTACCGTCTGAATGGCCACTTCTGATGTGATTTTCTCTTTAATCGGCGGATCTATTGCAGCCATTACTCTGACACCACATTTGATGGCAGACTTTGTGTCTGAAGCCGGACTTTGAGATTTCCAAGACATTTCCTTCAATGGGGTTTGAAGAATATCTGCGGTAGTAAAAGGACTCCTTCCCCTCAAAGCACTCATGTCCGGACTGCTCTGGTTTTTGATCATCTGATTGAAAGGCGTCAAAATTCCGGACCAGTTCTTCACAATTGCTTTAATAAGAAATTCGATTAAATAAACTCTTAGAAGTCATTTTCAATATATCACCTTTTGGTTTATCCATTCGTTAGTTTTACTCAAATCTTGTCTTTATTTCAAATTATAATCAAGTTTTTAACCCAAAATAAAAGATAACTTTGATTTGAATTTTAAAATAATTTAAACGACAATTTTCTAACGATTCGTATTTAATGTTTGAAAGTCAAAGGCTTTTCATAGAAACCCTTTGAGGTCTGTCCCAATCAAATGCAGTAACGTTTTTACCGACGGCTCGCGCCTCCAAAACCTTCTCCAAATAAAATTGAATGAAATGCAGTCAAAACCATATATTATGTGAAAAAATAATTTAAAATCAAACTTTGAGCGTTAGATCAGAATTCATAGGATGTTTGACCATTTCGTTTTAGCTGACAATTTCATTGTTTGCCAATTGAACTGTTGTTCATAAAATTTTAGTAAGATTGAACTCACTTTTTTCATGATTAAGTAAATCAAGCACTGTTGATATTATTGGGTCCAAGACTAGTTTTTGTAGCTTTCTCGCTACCTTGTTCACTTGGCTGATGGCAAATAAGTAATTTGCATCAGTTGTTTGCGGCCATACGACG
>JAQIWP010000221.1:0-32451 GCA_034695525.1 Euzetes globulus
CTTTAAGAGAGTATGAATATGGGAGAGAGAGAGAGAGAGAGAGAGAGAGAGAGAGAGAGAGAGAGAGAGAGAGACCATTGTATAACAAGACTATAACAGATGTAATTCAAGAAATCGATTGAATGGATAAATAAATTCGATGTGTTTTACATATGGTTATGGATTTTTGTCATAAAAGCCTAGAATAAACTGAAACGGATTCAATTTTGCATAAATCTTTTTTTATTTCTTTGCCGACAATTTTCTCTTCAGTTTAATGCTATTTCATATCGAAAGCGAAAATTTTATGCAGAAATTGTTTTTTCCACATTTTTTGCTCTTTTTATGTAAATTGTGTTTAAAACAGTTTTCAATGAAAGCATTGTTTGACTTTATTTTTTTCTTAAACTCAAGTTAACTATTGATGAGTTTGAAAATCAAAATCAAATTATTGTAGAGTTTTAGGTAAATGTCTGAAGGATTTGATGAACAGTTCTTCTGTTTGAAAAGAAGTCAATAAAAATTGAAAGTAAACTTATCGATGAAATTAAGTCTAATGTCAAATGATGTCAAAAGTCTATGAAAGTGATGACATTTAGCCAATAATGTCTGCAAATAACATGTGATTGAATTAGTGATAAAACATTTTTTGCAAAGTTTTCGATAAAAAACATGGGAATTACAGTACAGTGCTAACCTAATTAAAGAACTGTCATGACTACTCAATTAACAACCAGGAACATTCATTTTCTGTCGCGCATCAGTTGAAGTGAGAGTTGAGAAAAGTTGGTTCACATGAAAACTAATTAAAATCAGATCAAGAAATTTTGTTTTACAGAAATAGCAGTCAATTAAAATGTAATTTCTTAGCGAAAGGTCTTTTTTCTCCTCTCAATGCAAATCGATAATTATTTGGGATTCCGATTGAGTGCACAAAAACCAATAGAAGTAATATTTATGACATTTGTATTGCAATTAAAAATCTCATTAATATATCGTATAATAAGCGTTATTATTGTTATTCTATGGTTAAGCCGTTTCTAATAATATTAATATAAATGACATTATTCTCATTAATTGCAGAATAAATGCAAATTTAATGATAGAAAAAAGGAATTGTAATCAAAACTAGTGATCAGGACTTTCCCATTGTTTCAGAATCACCGGCCGATTAAAGTAAGTGCAGAATATTAAACAAATCCGGACTAGAATTGGAAGGAGCTGGTCATTAATACAAACCTATTTTAGCTTAAAACATGTAACAACTGGTAATTTTTGTGTGCAGTGATGATCAGGAGTTGATTCCCATACAAAATTAGCTATTTTTAGCTTAATAGTTTCTTATTAACTTTATTTGGTGAATCATTCGAGGGATGAGCAAGTTTAACTACTTTTTCTGGACAATATTTTTGCTTAATATTTATGCGCCATGCTAAAATTTTTAGCCTATAAAATAATTTTTACATTATATTATTCAAATCTAATAAATATTTTAGTGTGAGTTATGTCAATCTTCCTTTCATATCTATTAAAGAGTCTATTAATTACTTTAAAAGCTAAAGGGACCTACTAGCACATATTTTGACTCATGTTCTTCTTTATTCTAGGTGTTTATCAAGCTAAGAGTTAAGCTTGTGGCTAAACCAGTGTGACTCTTAGTTATAGGCTATTCTTAACACAGGAAAGACTTCATAACGAAAATCTCATAAAACATCAAAGGTATGATTGAATTATTGGAATAATTGCAGTTTGATATCAATGATAATTTACAGGAACGAATTATTGAGTTGGCAAAAATGGCCAGCATTAAAATGAATGTGTTTTTAGCAAATATCCGGAAATGTGACTGACTTTTTTGTGGCAAAAGTCTGAATATTATGAAGATTTACGATTTATTTGTCGTATTAATGAACTCAGACTAATATTTTGTGGTTACGTTATGGTGAGCGTGACAGCCATCCACTGCTCGGTTAGTCAGCCTCAGTCTTGCCCGTGTTTATACCCGGACAAGAAATGCTCAACCATTTGATGATCATTTTGTAACAAACTGTGCGAATCAAACGCTATCCCAAACCCTTTGGCAAACATGCGCTCAGAATAGACATAAGTTGTACTTATAGTCTGTTTTATCGGTTGGCGAATATGGTTTTCGTGCATTCCTTCTGGTGTTAGGTCTCTCACTTCGCGCTGTTGTTCATCAGTCTATCAGCCGATAGTCTACAGTTCAGATCATATCCGAGCAACTCTTACCTAATCTGAAGAATAAGTGAAAACTGTTTTACAATTTCTTCTGATATGAATTTGAGAATTTAGAATATTCTGTGAAATAAATCTTTTGAATCAAACATTTATTACTTTTTCGTTGATATAAAGTTTAAATCAAAAGTTTTTGTTTTCGCTTTTCATTCATAAGAATTCAATATTTGGTTGAAATAAATGTTTTATCAAATAATATGTGAAAAGTAACTGAAAAATAGTTGTTTGAAAACCAAAATTGATTGTCAAATAGATTTCTCAGTGTTTGACATATATTTGAATTTTTCATTCAATAGAATAAATCATTTTTTGTTTTTCTCATGAAAACTGATTTTCCGAATAAAGAATAATATTCTTCGAGTCGTTTAACAAATAGCAAAATCCGTTTATTTCTGTTTTTATTTTTGTGGCTTCTTGTATAAAAGCAATTGTATCGTCTATAAAGTGAATACCCTTTTCAGTGATGTCTTTTTGATTATCTCTTTCTGCGTATAAAATAATGTTCCGCACAACTGTGACAACACATAAACAGCTTTTCACAGCATTTGCCTTGTTTCTAATTTTTGCTATAAACTGTAAGTTTGTTTCAATTGATTCTAAATAATTATATTTCGTCTAATTCTAGAAATACCGTTTTGTGAATATCAGTTTTAGTAGTTTATCAGGATCAAATAAATTGTTTGAATTTTTCTATATCACATTTTTCATAGGATCTTTGCTGAAAATTCAAATTGCTAATTTCTCATATCACAATTCAATACGTTATACAAAATATTTAGGAAATATAAGAAATAGTGGTAACCTAGAAAATGTTCAAGGTGGACAGAATTAGTATCTTAGCCAATATTTTGCATCATTGAGCTCGTCTCAATGAAAGGAGATCCAATTAATTAAATCTTCAAAAAAAACATGTGGTTCAATCAATAAAAAACATCAGGTGACATTTAAACAATCCCTCTTGCTTATCACTGATGTTAAATTTAATTCATTTTAAAATTATTTTTTAATTGTTTGGAGCTTCTATAAATTTGAGCCTGACAAATCAAATAATTAAACTTATTTACTAAAAATTAGGCTTTTGATAAATAATATTAAGAGAATTCTAAGCTAGTTAAAATCACAGTAAAAAGAATCAGAATATAATTAATTTCGGTACAAGTCTTCCGTATTTTCAAACAAAAAACAAAAGAAGTTCAAAACAAAGAGCGAAGTCATTGAATGCATGCAAATCAACGGCTTTATTGACTGCACTTCAAAAAAACTTTTTTCCTGAAAAACAGTGTGTTTTCCGCTGAAAAAACGAGTGGTTCTCTCATTCAATATTCATTTGAATACTGGTCTCGAAAATCAATCAGACTTTGAATGTTAGGCAGAAGTTAGTGAAGAGATCGGAGAAGAGAATCATTTCTCTGGTTTTTCTTTCGTATAGAATGTTCTCTGATTTGTCTTCTCTTTCCTTTTCAACAGAATTATTATTCGTTAAGAATTGTTTACTCTATTGATTGTATGAATAATTCCTTTTATTGCTTCTGAAAATTGCTGGGTTATTGTCAAAAATTTTTATTGTTTATCCGTACAAATATTATTCAGGAAACTGTAAATTAATTAGAGAAATTCTAGATTTCCTGTTAACAAATAGAAGCAAGACTATTATTTACTAGTTTCTGAAATTGGTAGTTTTATTTTTTGTTATCTTGTTTATTCGATTTATTTAAATTTGAGAAATGAATGCGAATTAAAATTGCTTAATAAATTGATCTTGGTATGTTGAACTAGCTTATTACGTAAATGGGTTAGAAGAAAACGAACAAGACAGATTTTGCACAATAGAAGAGTTTCAAAGTTGCTTGAAATTACTACAGTCAGTGGGAAGTGGTGAAAGTGATCTTGCACTACCAGTTACAGAGGATGAACTAGAAACTGCTTGCAGGTATACTGGCTTTCAAAAAGCGAATATGTTTTTAAAAATTTGATCCTGCTCAATAGTGACCTGAAGAACGGGGTGGTTTGCTTGGATTTGCACATCGAGAAATGTTTTTCACCTGAGATGCAACAGGTCTACACCAATGTGGCCACTGATGCAAAACAATTTGTCAGGGACCTTTGCGATAACTTCACTGTGCAAAGAGGTAATCTTTCAAGTTTACAAGAATACCATGAATACTTTATCATATTCAAAGTTTTCCGATCTTGGTAATGGCTAAAAAACTCATTGAATAATTGATTCTCCTCTCTCCTGAGCTTCATTTTGGGGGTATTTCAGGAAAGTTTGTGGACATCTCTGAATATATTTGAATCCATATCTGTTGGGAAAAAATATATTCAAATGAAGTCAATTTAGATGAGAGAGCAGTTCATTAAATATTATTTCAGTTTTAAGCAAATAAATCAATAGTTCTCTGTTTAGATACAGACTTCCAGAAGAAATTTGTCTGTTTTTCGAGTGAAATAGAGTATTTCAAATACGAGTCAATTCGGAAGTTTTGTATAAAAATTAGTGAATATATTGTAAGACTGAAATAAGTGGAAGAGAGGACACAAATTAATGCTTGAAAAGAGAAAGTCAGCCAATGTTTGGAGCAAAGAGTCAAATAATAGACAGAATTAGATGAGAGGATGAGTCCTATCGGCAGAAATGCTTTGTGTAAACAGACTATAATTGAAACTCTAAATATCTGAGTTGTCTTTTCAATGTTCTCAATGATTTTTGTTTCAATATTAACTGAAAATAATTTTGTTGAAGTAAATGATTTGATTGGTTTAATATCTATAAATTAGTAGTTTCATAATGTCTATTATTTGAAAAATTGAAGCCAGCATGAAATAAAATGCTAAGCCGTTTGATTTGCAAACAAGGTTGGAAGCCAATCTATAAGCATTACATTTAAAGCATTGTGTTTAAATGAAAGGAGCATAGTCTTGAATTAATTTGTCTAGCCAGTTCAGATTATGTATGTCTGCCATAAAATGAAATTGTTATGTACCTATGAGTGGTTATACACTTAGGCCTTTATAAATTAAACTGAATTTAAGATAGTTTAAACTAAATAATGTACAGCATTAATTTTTTTAATTCGAAAGAACAAGCTCACAATTTTATAAGTTTGCATAACTTTTTTTGGTGGCTAACTCCGATATTAACAAATATTACAGTATAGGATATAATAGGATTTAATTAAAACTAATTCTTGTAATTTAAAAGTAAAAAATTAGTTAAAAACAAGTATTGGTAGGACCCTCCCTAGAACATTTTCCTTCTCCTTGTGCTATGATTTTAGGAATACTCCTTGGTTTGAAAAAATTCATTGGGAAAAAAGGTAAAGAAAGGGGTACCATAAAATAGCAGGAATAAAGCACAAAATAGCGACTTCCAACCGCCATCTTTGAAAAATACCCACCATCTGATATTGAAAAAAATCCTTTATTTTACCCTCTCCTTAGACCAGTCATTAGGTATCAGACCTTTGCTATCTCTGAATTAAAGTTTGATCAAGAATAAATTTAATTTTTCATAATCATCTCTTTTGGTCCGTTTTTAATTGACTTTTAACTGTTTTGAACATTCTTAACGATAAAAGTTTGTTTATTCAATTTTAATCGATGTGTTTAATAGTACAAGATTAGCTTAAATATGAGGTTTTATTGTGTTTTCTGTAAGTTGTAATTAATAAAACGATTTTCATCTATAATTTGTCAGAATATTTACGACACGCAAAATGTTTCCGAAACGTATCAATTGACGAACAAAAATGTGCGGACAAATATCGGGAAGCCGTCGCCATATCCAGTGATTTGGAGGGAAAAGACTTACAATCTCTGGATAAAGAAAGGATCATGAAGAAATCATGCTGGTATGTCACTGACCCATTGCTTTATGGCTTTATATCAATTCAATTCAAACACAATCCGATTAAATAAATCATTAAAAATAAATGGTGAATAGATAGTAGTCTTGAATTCTTTTATTCCTGGATGTTTATGATGTTTATATTTTTCTAAATTAATTGCCAATAATTCTAATGATTAAATTCAGAATTGAGTGGTTAAACATTATGACTTTTTAGCATGAATATTAATGATTCCACCTTGATCATCATCCAAATTGAAAGTGAATTAAGAAACTTATTTGATATCAGACTATTGTTTAACAGTTAATACCGTTAGTCGTAGTCTTTTCCTATTGTTTTCATTTGACATTTGATTATATATTGAAGACCAGTGGCGCACATTTGGCGTTACATAATATTCTGATCATCCCTAGCAAACAACTAAAAGAGTGTATAATTTGTTTTCAGTTTAGCTCGTTCTCACTTTATATCGACTAAACAATCTATTTCTCTAATCTATTTATTCTATAAATTATTTGGTTTTAATTCAATTATTTTTTGGGAAAATTTGGAGCAATTCTTTCTATTTTGATCTTTCACTAAATTATTTAGTTTTTTGAATAATTTATTTTAGTTTTCACTTTTTCTATGTTTAGAATCGATTTTTTTAATATCAAAGTAGAATTTGATGTGCAAGGCTATTTTGCATGCTGTTGAATTTGGCCACGCCACTTTTAATAGGAATTTAAAGCTGATTGGTTTGGCCAACAGATCGTCTCATTATTTTTTTGTTCAATTAATTGTACTATTGATGTGTATAACGGGATTTGGTATAAATTGGTTGAGTATTAGGTCTGGGATGCCATTAGACTACACAAACGTTCTCATGGCTTCCACTCGATTCTAATTGTGATGGATAACTCTGATATCAAGAGTCAATCAATGCTTAAAATAGTTGATTAACAGTGGTTTATGCGGTCAAAAGACGATTTTCTAAGTTTAATTAAGGTTTATTTAATAAACTGAATAATGAAAAATGAAATTTCAATCATCAAGATCAATAAAATTCAACTTTTCAAATTGCTTGTCATTCTTTACAGTTTGTAAACAAAAATCTTATTTAATTAATAATTAATCTAGTAAATTATTCCAGGAACATATCTTGTGACAAAACTGTCATAAAAGCGTTGCATTCATTTAAAGTTAATTTTGGATTCAAGCAAACAAACAAAAAGTGACATTTAATTAAAAGCGCATAATTAGCCAAGATCTCATAACAAATGTCTGATTCTGTCTGACATCAACAACAAGTGTGACAGATTAAATTCAAGCTATAATTTTATGAAATTAGCTCGCTTATCTCACTGCCGTTATTCTATCTATTCAATCTTAAAATAAAATTACATAAGGAATGGCTATTATTGTCTTGTACAAGTTTCAATTTGTATAGTTCAAATTTGTCAAGGCTGAATCTTTGAATATTTTTGAAAAATGTGTACTTGTTAATTACTGTGTTTTGTTGTATTTTAGTGCCTTACAAGATTTCGTCCAGTGCAAGAACACCCATGTGATGATTGACTGTGGCGATAGGGCCAGTCTGTTCATGCAGAAACATTTACATAGGATCACAAATCCCATTATGGATCAACACTGTTCTGCCTATACATATGGACCGGACGCCTGTTCTCAACGCCATTCACAGACAAGTAATGCGATTAAACATATCAGTGCTGTTCAGCTCATAATAATAATATTATTATTACAATCTTCTGCTAACTATTGATTAATTCAATTAATTATAATTAATTGTTAATTAATTTTGATATTAGTTATGGAATAATACAGAAATCCGTATATTAAGTGGTTTTAATGTAAAATAGTCTCAACTTTTATAATATAATTATTGAGTTCTTTGTATAAAATTTTTATGCAAATAATATTTGATTTAATTAGTATTATTAGATTTGAAGGATAAGGTCCCTCCTGGAGCTGTTGTTCTTCTGTTTTTTCTCTGACAACAAGCATACTGTTCCTCATCTCCTGTATTACTGATAGGCAATTTGCTTTTTCATGTATGTAGTCATTGAACAGTACTATTAGTGTACATACCCTGAAAACAACTACTTATCAATAGTTTTATTAAGTTATGCCTCAATTCTGTGGATATTCTGTTCTTTTATTTGTCTCTATTGGTCGCAATTTAGACCCAGAATACTGTGGAGTAAAAACTTTTGATTTTCACTATCAAGTTTCAGATTTAATGTACAGTCAATACTGTTTTTTAGTGAACACATTTTGGCACAATTTTCTAAATAATGCAATGTTTTAATAAAAAGATGGAATAATTTGTTTTTTTTAATTCGAAAATAAAAGTTTTTGTTTGATAATTTGCAAGTTCATTTTTGTTCATATGTGCCAGCATCATGCGACATGAAGAAATTGGTGAAGAATTCATTGAAGATTCAAAAGATTCTTTTGTTTAAAGTAAGAATTGTTTGAGCTATCTTGGTTGCTTAATTCTAAGGCCTTGATGCCTTGCATATACCTGTTTAATATTCTGGTCATGTTTTCACTTCCAGAGTTAATTTCATTTCTGATGTGATTCTGATTTCTGATTAACGAATATTTTTGCTGCAAAAACAAAGAAATTAAAGCATTGTAAGGATGAGCTGAAAATGGATGTGCCAGTGTCATTTGATTGAACTCGTTCATTAATTTTCTTAATTTATTTCTGTTTATTTTATTAATGAAATCCTAATTGAATTCTTGTTTTCAATTATGACATAAAAGCAAACAAATTAATTGAGTTATTATTAATCATATAAAATGAAGAAACAAAATCAATTTGATTTTTGAGAAGAGGCCGTCAAATGACCGTATTTTTTGAACACCAACTTTTAGATTATATAATTTTATTGTTACTCCCCCTTTACAGCCCCCACCCTTTCATTTGAATAAAAAAATATTCGCACAACTCTACCAGAGCAGGAAGTTTAACCAGGAAGTTTCCTGTGGTGAGTAAGAATGGTCTTATCTACTCTAGAACCTCTTCCGTGGAATAGCTTCTAGACTTGGAAATTTTACCATCCGATATATAAGGAATTAATTTTAAGATACTCAAATTATGCTTGCTTGTCTCTAGAAATGGAAAGTGAAAAACACACAAATAGTTGTAATAATCATTAGACTGTGTTTTGTCGCCAATTTTTTCGGTCAGAGACCAAAGAGAAGAGTCATTAGAGACCGGATTTTATGTGTTTTTCTTCTGAAGTAAATAATCATTAAATAAATTGCAAACCAGAGACTCGTCTGATGACAAATATCCAACATTTGTCTGCATTGAAAATCATTGTTTTTTGGCTATTATTTGTTTGTTGTTTCTTGTTTTCTATATGTTCTGGAGTATCTGATAATGATGATCAATCGATGAAATTAATAATTTGAAAATCAATATCTAGGTCTAACATTGGTTCGGGTTTGAATAAATGCCAGGTTTGAAAAATTATAGTTCATGTATAAAATGATTGCTGTTTTGTATTTTGTATAAAATTTGAAGGATTTGACTGATTTATTCAAAAACTAAAAAAATAATTGACTGGAAAAGAAGGCATAAGAGGTTCGGATCTAATATACATGTATTTGACTCGATTAGAGTGGTTCCAGAATCTAATTTTTTAAACTCTATTTAATACCGTGTTATAAATCTAATAAAAAACAAACTAGCAATCCTTAAGTGTAAAAATGATAGACAACAGACGCGATGGTAAAAGTAGTTTTCTTAAAATAAAGGCTTCTTCCTTGAGCATAGGCTTTGATTCATCATTTTCTTCCAGAGCCCTAACATAATAAGGTATAAAAAACTTGTGTTTCACTCAAATTGTGAAAAATGTTCGACAAACTCATGCTTTTAGTCAATGATGACTATGTTTTTGGTGAAACTTTTTTCAGCCCTATTTCTCACAAATTTAGAATTGCTTCAGAACTACACAACTGTTATCTTATTTATCTGTAATTAGTGGTGAAAAATAGCCCACAAACAAAATCTGCTTTTCAACCTAATCAATCTAGTCAAAAACACCAAGGCTATCTAATCTATGATGAACCTCTTACTAGTGTTGAAAAACTGAAAAAAATAAATGAATTATGGTAACTTTTTGAAAATGAAATGCGAGTCAAATGAAAATCAAATAAGAGTATTTTTTGCTAGTACACATTCTTTTTTCAGAAAAGTTTGCCTGTTCGCAGCCTGTCCTCAATATAAGTATATGTAACTCATAATTACTAGGATTGCTCCAATCCAAAGAAATAAATCGTAATGTAAATAACCAAGTATACTTTGACTGATCAGATCTGAGAATTGAATAAGAAGGTTTATTAAACTTTATAGAATTGTTCTTGGTCATTTGAAATGATAAAATTAATTTACCAACATTTCGTTAGAATTGACTTTGCTATTAGAAAATAATATTTAAATAGAACTTGGTTATTTCTTGACAGGGAATCTGCGAGTAGGCATTCCTAATTATAACAATAAGCAAATCACAAATTGGATCATTTTTCTGAATGGCACGGATTCTCATCGATATTTCATCGCTATCTCTCTGTTTATGAAACCAATAGTTTTATCTTATTCTGGAGTCAATCAATTGGTTTGTAGACAAAACTCATTAATAGCATTCAGAAAGTTGTCTTTTCCTCCACTTATTTTGACCCTGTTTCCATAAGTTCTGTAATAATGAGGACAATAAGTAACAAAGTATTTCGATTTTTTTAGACTTTGTTAATGAATTCAATGTATTGATTGAAGGGATCACTGGATGCCTTTCTTATTGACGATTAAACATATCTTGCTGTTTCAAAAGAGTAAACATGCCAGTTCTTATAGTTAGATTGATATGAGGCAAAGGTTGAAGACCCACCACTTTGCTCGGATGAGTGACTTTATCAAAAATCTGGTTTATTGATAGAAAAATAGCACTTTTTGAATAGAAAAATGTAGAAAACAATGAGGGAAATAACAATGAGGCAAAACAGTGATTGGATGGAAGGCCCGCATATTTCGGTTAATGTTGTTATCGCATGACTCGAACCCAACGCTATTTGTCTGACAAATAACTGATAAATAGATACGATTTGTGTCCAACCCGTATATCAAAGTTAGCGTTAAATTCAATAGACATTAACTGTTGTATAACTGAACACATATTTCCATTCCGTAAATCAATATTTTGTCTTTTCTGAGTTCAACATTTTTTAAAAGTTTAATTCAAGAATATCTCTGGTTATTTTAGGGTCTAGTCAAAATTTAGACGAAATGCTCATTTTAGATAAACATAAAAATGTATAATTAAATGTTGAATTTAAAATAAGGCAAAAGAATTTGATACATGTTTTTAAAAAATAAATGCTTGTTAAAATTTTTAATTCATCAATATTATTATGCCCCTGTAAGTCATACCCTTATTAATAATATTTCAAGCAATCTAAATATTTTTTGACATATCTTGTTCATTTTTCCAACAGATTTCCTAAGGCTAAAACAAATTCGATACAAAATGATAATCAAAATGAAAAATAGAGTATTGAATGGTCTTTAAGAGAATAGAGAATATATTCTTTTATATCAGGGCTGCTGTGATATGCAAGGAGTCGAATATTATAAATATTCAAACTGTCTCATTGACCGAGGATACAATTATTTGAAGCCCTTCTGTTCAAAAAATTAACTATTTAAATTGCTCAATTAGTTGATATATTTTAGCAAGATTAGTCTGCGGACATGGTTGGCCTAACATATATCAATAAAAGGTTATTATTGTTGTTTGAATGGATGCTATGGAAGGCAATAATCATTAGTTGCCCATAGGATGTGCAGCTCCTCTACTGAAAGCACAAATATTTGTTATTTGTTTTATTCACTGAAAACTCACTTTTATTCCATTGAATGCTATTTAATGACAAAAAGTTTGTTTGCCTAAAAAGTTTATTATTTCAGTAAATCTAATAATTCAAATAAAATATTTTGTCGGCCCTCTGACTGTATGAACATTAATTCAATTAAATGTTTAATTGAGTTAAATAGAAAAATCGGTTGTCTTCGTAAAAAATTAATGAAATTTTGCTCCTGGAATAATTTGTTAATGTCTTGGAAACTATTGTCAGACAAATTAAATATTGAGATAATTAACAAATTTCAAACAATTAAAATTAAATTTAGCAATCTTGTTAGTCTGAACTATATAGAATCTAGTTTAAATTCACCATTTTCAGTTATTAATTTTATTTGATAGTTAACCCGAAAGCTGCCTAAAAGTGATATGATTAGTTAATAAATGTCAAACAAACAGCAACTGTCAAATCACCTGGCATATACAGTTATAAACAAAATTTTTTAATTGACTCATTACCTGCTCATTTGGACCTGCTCATAAATACTTCAACTGATTCACTTATGCATGTTAAAGTCTAAAAAATAAAAGTCAAAAACACTTAATTTCCGTGTTTTCGAAAAATATTATGGTAAAATTATCAATTCAACATTAGGTAGGATATTTAACTACTGGGTTAATTTGATAATTATTGTTTTAATTAAAATATTCCTTAGTTAGACAACTTTGGACCAAGCTAATCATTTTAAATCTTACAAAGTTCAAACGTATAAAATTTGATCGATAATCTGGTGTTTCATGAATCATGATATTTTTTAAAAATATGATAGTGCAAATTATTGAAAATTCAATTAAATGAATTTGATTGTTTTTGAATGGAAGAACTAAAGGAACAGTGGTTAGAGTTGTGTCGGTTCAAAATAAATCTGGAATTAGAAGCCCTTTATCTCTAATCGATTATTGAGAGCCAACTCATTGTTCATTAGAGTTGATCTCTGTTTGAGACAATCGACAATCACTACAATTATATGAAGAGACAAATTAGGGAATAAGTGCTCCAATTAATCATTGAGAAGAGCCATAACCAGCACAGACTAATCACAAGACATTTATTTTTCTTATCTGACGTCGAATTAGTTCTGCTCTCCAGAAGAATGTTCTTATTATAGATATTTTATTTGATATCGTCTTCGATTGTTAGTTAACTTGTTTATCTGAGCATGAAGCTGAGCAAGCATAGTTTCATTGATATAGCTAAACAGAACTATCGTTGGCTCATTAAAAAAAACACCTGCCTAAAAAATAAATCATTTTATTGAGATTTTCAATTATCTCGATATTTTTTATTGAAACAAATTATTAATCAGATCCAAGTTAAAATTACATTTAAAAGTTTATCAAGAAAATCTATTTACTATAAACGGATTAAAATGTGGAGTAAGTTAACTTAATTAATTCTAATTTTAGTTAGATATATTATATATAAAATGTAGGCAAGTAAATTAGATTTTAAATTACCCCTGTTGTTCTTTAAACTAAATTATAATCAAGTTATAAATTGAAGTATTCTAAAGTCCCAACAGATAACCCGCCCACATGTACCCGCAACTTTAAAAATATATCTATTTTATAAATTATTTAGTTGCAATAAAAAAGCTGCACCTAGTGCATAACCCGCATGTGCAAATGCTTTAATAACTTGACAGTACCCTAAAATCCCACGATAACCAGCGGCTTGTCTATGAAAGTTGAACAATTTTCAGGACAATTACCACCTGCGGGTTATACACTATCATAAAAAATGATCATTGAAAAGAGCAAGAATTAAGGTCAAATTTAGTCAAATTGAACATTTACGAACATATGCGGGTTATACATTAGGGGCGGGGTATCAATGAGAATTTAGGGTATATAATGTGTAAACTATTCAGTGAAGTCAATACAGAAAAATGTGCCCAAAACTGATTTAATTTTTGATTCAATGTATTTGTCGCTAAGAATACAATAAATGGCAAAAACGAGAAAGTCTTATACCAGTGCTAAAAAATTAGAAATCGTGGCCTTTGCCGAAATTAATGGCAACAGATCGGCCGCCCACGCATTCAATTGCGATGAAAAGAGTGTCAGAGAGTGGAGGAAACTGAAACAAGTACTCGAAACTATGGACCCGAAAAAGAAGGCCCGAAGATATCGGAAAGAGTTTTGGACTGATTTGGAAACCGAACTCAAAGATTGGGTTTTGAGTTCGAGAAGAGCTGATAGAAAGGTTTCGATACTTCTTATTCAAAATGAAGGAATCAAAATCGCAAAACGATTGAATATTAATGATTTTAGTGGTAGTCATCAGTGGTGCACCAGATTTATGAAGAGACATGGACTGTCCGTTCGGGTTCATGGTCTCAAGAAAACCGGTATTTATTATAACTCTAGTGATTCTTCTTCTTCGACTCAAATAAAAATAGAGTTAAATGAAGAAATGTCTGAAAACGAAGAACTAGTTCCCGATATTTGATGATCAGCCCATCAATATCTGATATTCATTTGATTTGTCTGAAAGCCATTCCGATAATAATTTTTAAGGTTTTTAATGTTTTATTTGACTAAATCTGACTTTAATTTTGGTAAAGATCTGTATTAATATCGAAAAATAAATTTCTTTCGATAAATAATTGATTCTTGTTATAATATATAGCCCGCATCCCATGGATAGACGGCACGCGATATTCTGCTGAAAATCCTCTCTTTTTCAGAGAAGCCGCGGCGTATCTATGGGTTACTTTTGGGTATATTTTATCAAAATGTAAATTATAGCCGAGCAGACCTTACACTGAATGGGTAAAGAATAACAAAGATTTCTAATTTAGATGAGATTTCTAGAATAAGAAAGGAGTTTGTTTAATTCAACATTTAAACATGTTAAAAATTTGTTTAATCAGTAATCAAATGTTTTCCAATTACTTTTGATGAGTTTTAATACTTCATCCACTATTAATGGTTGTGCTGGGGATGGATCAAGTGTATTGTGAAAGTTGTCCTCATTCTAAAGAAATGAGTCCGTGCAGTTGTATGGCCAGTACTATTATATGCGGGGGCAAACATTTTATCGATTTGGAAACAACTTTTAATAAATTAAATAACAGACTGAGTGATCGGAAGAAGTCTTTTTACGGATTGGTTGTCAACAACACAGTTATCGAAGAACTCACAGACAATATGTTCAAAGACTTTAAATTTGAAACAATTTTGATTTACAAAGCGCACAATCTGCGGAAAATTCACTCAAATGCCTTCCAGGGATCAAATTTGGACACAAAGTCATTTGAATTGAAGGAATGCCGTAATTTTGATAGCTTAGCACTGTTTGACGTCTTGAATAATTTTGTTAATATCGAGACAATTAGTATCGACAGCACTAAAATCCATGAAATTCCTGTCAATGCCTTTAGAGGAGAGCATAAATTGCATACTTTATTCATAAGTGGAAAAAGCATTGACAACATCGGAAGACAGGCATTCTTTGGGCTCAACCAAAGCAAATTCATTGATATTTTCAACACATCCGTCAAACAAATACAGAATAATGTATTTGTGTTTCAAAAATCAGACATCAAAGTGCACATCCGATTATTTGATAATGACCTGAATGGTGATGGCTTCAGTCTAGGTGCCTTTTCAAGCATCGGACGTCCTGCCGATGTCCATCTTATGGCCAGTTTAGACAATTCAAGTTGAGATAAAATCAAGTTTTTAGACCAAAATGTTTTCGAACCGTTTTTCAAAGCGAATGCCAGTAATTACCTGATTCTCAGATATTATTTAAATAATGAAGTTATCGATTGTAATGATTGTCGAAATCTATGGATCAGAAACAGTCCTCAATATAGAAGAAGAGTTTGGTCGCTCAGATGCTCTAGTAATCTATCTTTTTATAGTTCTGATAATTTTTCAAATTGTTGAATTATTCATTTATTCACAAATTTGTTGGCCTTGATTGAATATTGCAAAATTCGGTTCAATTTTAATTCTTAAGAAGTTGTAAATAATTTTAAAAAATGTTTTTGCTAGAAATAATTTTAAGCATTTATAAGAATAATCTTTTATCATTATGTGTTTAATTGATTATTCAAGTTATTAATAATAAATAGTATGTGAAAAAATGTGGTTCTAAATGAATAAATAAGGAATAAATAGAAAGTACTTGACCTTGAAATGTGAGAAAAGGGCAAACGTAAGGGGATCACCCTAAACATGTTAAATGGCTAGCAATACAGCCAAACATGTGCCAAAACAAGCGGAACAATGGCTACAAACAGATGACTTACATTTAAAAATAGTATCAAACTTTATTCAATGTCTAAAATCATTAATCATTTGATTAATTAAAATAAGTAAAACCTTACCAATCACTGCTTCCTTATATAATTTCAATATTTGATTGATCATGGTATGAATTTATTAATTTTAAATATTAAATACAGGCGATTAAATACAGTATACACTATCTAAATTTTGTTTACTTTGTTCAAGAGCTCATTAATATTGAGCTATTTTTAATAATAATCTAATATTGGATTTAAAAGTAAAGAATTGTTTTGATAACAAAGACTCCTGTTTTCAGTTATCATATGACTGGAAGAAAGTTTTTGATATAGATATCAATTTTTTGATTGAATCGATCTCAAGTATAAATCAATTGTTTCTTTGCATTCATTGTCAAAAACTTTATTGTGTTTTGTGAAGACATTCATACTTTCATTTGTCGTTTAAGAACTTGGTCTCTTTTTCGTGAGTATAAATGTTATTAATTGATTGTAAAATGACTTGTTTAAATTTTCATTGACACATGTTTTTCTGCTGAATCTTTGCTTATTTTCTCAATTATTCTAATTTTAACCTATATTTCAAAGTTGACAAATACAAGCAATTCATTAGTTTGGTTAACTTTACTTAACTTGTTTATTTTTATTAAATCAAGGAAAGTTTTTAAAAAGAGCGAAGTTTTCCAAATAAAAATCCAAATAAAATTTTCTTAATTAAAGCAATGGTTTTGCAAGTTTTAAATAATTTTAAGTTGTTTACTATATTTAGTCCATGGATACACATAGATGTACATAAGGGGGATTTCCTGAAATATCCCCTTAGATTTTAGTCCGAAAATGAGTTACTATCCCCCGCTATATCCTCCTAAGGTCAAAGACCTTGCATATCCCTAATTTAGTGAAGAATTTCAAATGATGAGTGTTATTCTTATCTTATCAATCAAAGTCGTACAGAGCCTACTATAATTGAAGCCTACTTGGTGAAATAGAAACTTCAATAAAAACATTGTTTGTTTCTGTTGTGGGGGTTTTTTTTAATAAAACTTTAAAGTAGAATAGATGACACTTTAATTAAATTAACTTTGCTAAACATTGTTTTTTAATCAAGTGAATTCTATTCTTGGCTTAGTTTACATTTTAAAATATTGCGATAATTGCATAAAATAGTTATAAATGTGAAAGTAATATAAAAAGTTTTCATTACAATAATCAGGAATTGTATTCAGCGTTCATTCCATTGTGAAATATTTGCACACATTTAGTACCTATGCTTTTCAAATATAATACTCGTCAGTATTACAAACAATTATCTCAATATTAAAACTGATAATAAATAAGTTGAGTGGTAATGAAGTGATAATCAACAAATAGTTTCTGCCATTTTCTTCATACAATATTTTGTCTAAAATGATAATTTCTTTTTTCAAATAGAGCCAGTTGAAGTTATAAATTTAAATGATTAGAAAGGACAATTTAAACAGTATTGCCGTTTGTTATTTTTGAAGTTTTACACTTTATTAGAGTTTATATAATATAAATCTGTATTTGAATATTGTTTTGCAACGATTTTCACGTATTATTATAGTTTGTGTGAACTTTCAACTCATAGATAAAGTTTGTGCTGTTTTTCACATTGAAATCTAATATCCATCACATTTACTAACAGTGACTTTGTTTTTGGAAATAAGATAATTAATCCCCGAATAAAAGTATTGAGAAAATTTTCCGATGAAAATGATGAGCATGCTAGTGGCTGCTATCAGAGGCAAGAACAGGCCTGGCAAACATGACCCTGGCTTTTCACTGCGGTCACATTATCCGCCCTACGTACTCTATGATGTGTGTGTGCCTTTAAGTTCATTAGCATTAATGTGCTTGCCCATTTGATTTCAGTTATATTTTTTGTTTCCTTGAATTTGTTTAATCTAATTTTATTGCTGGTTATACAGAGCGACGGCGACGAAGTCGAGTGCAACTTATCAACTATGAAAATGTCATACGGCAGTAGTACCAGTAAAACTGTCCTCACAGATATGGGTCCCGGGTATGTACACATGATTCTGATTTCAAAAATTTTGCCTTATTAAAAATATCACTTTGCCTTGTAAATTTAAAGTAATTAAAATATGACGATAAGAATGTTTATCTGTTTAATTAAAATCATCTTGATTATAAAAGTTTTTTTCCGTGCGATTGGCCTGCCTTCTTTTGTCTACTGAATAAATGAGTTGGAATGGATCTTATAGCTTTTAGATGTCAACATCAGAGACAGACCGAGAGAGAGAGAGAGAGGGGGGACAGAGACAGGGAGAGGGACAGACAGAGAGAAACAGAGACCAAAATTATTAATAAACTAGATCATTATTTTTATATTTTTCGGTTAAAGTAATTAGTGATTATAAATTATGCTAGAATATGTGAACATTGAATAGGATCTTGACAATGGTTCTTTCTCATCTGGTTAAACCTTTGTTTACTCCTCCACTAAAGACAGATTTGGTTCAGCTTTCAGTACAATCCAATGGATTTAATAACTAAATATGATCTGCATTTGACGGCCAAGTTTCTTGTTGATTAGAACAGCTATTTTGTCATTGCTATTTTCTATATCGCCAAACAACAACAGATCAATTTATTGTTTACTGTCCATTAAAATAACATTGATAACAGAGATCAGAACTGTCTTCTTAGAGATTCAACAGAAGAGTCTTTCGCGATTACTGTCTGTGATTTTGTAATTGAAAAACTTACTCATACCTAAATAGCAGACATGTGCAAGGTTCGTGATCCTTGGGGAATATAGCAGGATACCTCAGACCAAAATCTAGAGGGGTATTTTTCAAAAATGGCCGCCATTTTGTTGTTAAATGCGCTTATTTCCGGCAGTTTAAAGCTTTAATTAGCTTAATTAAGCCATAATAAAGCTATAGTTCAAGTTACAATGATAATTTACTTAAAATAAGGAACAAAATGGCCGACTTTTTGGCCGCCATTGCTAAAAATGGCAATTTTCGAGGGGGGCAGTTTTTATATGACAATATTTTTCAAACCTAGGGGGGATAAAAACACCAAATCTCGGTCTAGAGGGGGATAATTCGGAAAATCGCCCCTTGCACATGTCTGCTAAATCGGGATAACCAATAAGGATGTTAAGCCATCCTTACGATAAGAAATCTTTGAAATGTCTGAGGATTTAGTGATCTCTAATTTTAATATAAACTGATTTTTTTAAATGTCCTATTAATAGATCTTTTAATCTGTGATTTGTTTTATAAATAAATATGACTGAAGTTATAGCACAACCTTTGAATTGTTTTTAGCCATCTGTATAAAAATTAGCTCAAAGTACTTTTTTCTGTTTTTAATTACCAAACTTTCAGAAATATGTTTGACTTTTCAATAATAGATTCTAGTTGATTTTATAATAAATGGTCTAAAAAATAGAATTAAAGTTTTGAGCAATTGTTCTGAAAATTTCCGTTCTCTGGTTATGAATAGAAATCGAGAGTAAAACTGAAATTCAAATTTAATTCATTTGTAATTCAAGTGAATGTAAATCAGAAAATAATGGCCAAAAAGCCAGACATCAAGTCATTTGTCGCTCCAATTCTTTTGATCAAAGCCAATAAAAAGATGTAAATAAACAATAAGATGGGTTCACCTGTGCTCTAATGTTTGCCTAATTCAGTTCAAATTCAGTAATTTTTAACAATTTATTCGTTGCATAAAATTTTATGTCTTTTTTCTATTCAAATATTGCTTTGTTTAATGAAAACCTCTTTATTTTGTACTAAAAACGGATTTCGCTTTCATTTATGTGAAGTCATCGGCGAAGCTTTTGGTCGAATCGGACGGCAATGGAAAAGCACTTGATTTTGCTAATCACGACATTGTTCGCCCTCACTGTTGGACTGGTATTGGCAGCGGCTGTCCTTTCATACAACAGACAGATTACTTTCTTCATAATATCACGTAATTACTCATAAATTGATTTTTTTAATTATAACATTATTTATCTTAAGAAGAAAACACAACCTCTAATCCGAGCACTTCTACGGACAGACCCCAAACGGAAGGACTTCATTCAAGTACTGCTGTCTTTATATCGAAGACTCCACCGAATACTAATGAGACAAATGGGAACCAATCCATTAAATACTCGAATGTTGTGTCTGTGGGCGACGACTCGACATACAATTTCAAGAGTGACTCAAATGGTCTGGGATTCGTTCAGGACAGTGAGGCCCAAGTTCATGTCCCAGAACCAGAAGCTGCAGATGTTTGCAAGACCAGTGCCTGTGAAGCGGCAGGAAAACTGATTAAGAGCTCAATGAATGAATCTGTGGACCCTTGCGATGACTTCTATGAGTTTGCATGTGGCGGATGGACGGCCTCTCATTCCATTCCTAAAGATAAGTCCCGATTCGGCAGTTTTGATGAATTGGACGAAAAACTTAAGTCAAGTATTAAAGAGGAGTTGAGTCGAGCGTCGGTTCAGTCCGATTCGAAATCTGTTCGCTATGCCTCTGCTTTTTATAAGGCCTGCATTGATGAGGGTGTGCCACAAGCCTTGACTTTGAAATCAAACTCATATCAATATAAAATACTTTGTTTTCAGAAACCATTGAAAAGAGAAGAGTGGCGCCTCTGGAGGCTGCACTCAAGGCGATCGGGGGTTGGCCTCTGACCGGAAAGTCTGATGGTTATAATGACAATGAATACGATTGGAAAGACGCTCTGTCCGCACAAATAGCAGAGTTTGGTATTCCTTCCATTTACTCGATTTCAGTACAACCGGACGCAAACGACACTCTCGTCAACAGAGTTTATGTAAGTGTCTGGGAAGCAATTGCTAGATCATCCAACAGATAACCACAATAATGGCCTATGATTTTTAGTACGATTCGGCCGGTTTTGGTTTAGGTCGCAATCAATTGGTTAACAGAACTGCTTATCCCGATATTGTCAACGCTTACAAGAAGTACATTCTTGAGTCGGCCCTTCTATTGGGCGCTACTAATAACAGTCAAACACAACAGCAAATCGAGGATTTACTCAATTTCGAGTCACAATTGGCTGATGTAAACCTAATTAATCCAATTCTTGTATATTCTTTTAATATGATTTTATTTGTTTGTTCTTCAGTTGTCATTACCTCAGGAGGCAAAACGTGATTCAAGTGTTTGGTATAATAGGATGTCATTCGAGAAGTTTAATGAATTGACCGCAAAAAGAGTCGATTGGGTTAACCTCACGAACAGAATCTACTCTAAAATCAATTCTGAAATTCGTGTCAAAAGCGACGAATTGGTTATCATTCAAGACATCAAATATTATGAAAAAGTATCCGAATTGTTAGAGAAGACGCCGAAGAAGGTTTTGGCCAATTATTTGGGTTGGATGTCAGTCATGAGTCTGGGCTCCTATACGACCAAACAATTCCGTAAAGTTGTCTTTGAGTTCAATAAAGTGGTGTCCGGAGTGGAAAAGGAGGCAGAATTGTGGAGAAGTTGTGTCGGCCGTCTGTCCGACAGTCTTGAGTACTCCGTCAGTCGTCTATATGTGGATAAAAACTTCTCGCACAAAGACAAAGAAGAGGTATACTTATTGCCAAGTTTATAAGACAGGCCATTCTTAATTGTTTTAAACTTGTTTGACAAAAAGTATCATGGAATTAGAAATTATAAATTTTATTCATATATTTTTCTATTTAGGCTTCAGTTATGATAAACGATATAAAAGCGTCTTATAATCAATTGATTAAAGAGAGTGATTGGTTGGATGAGATTACCAAGAACAAATCATTGATTAAATTGAATGCTATTAAACAAAACATCGGTTATCCGGATTGGATGCTTGACAATACTGAACTTGATAGCTATTATAATCTGGTAAATTCAACATAAATTGAATACCTTTTCATTTGATAATTAAGTCAATTTTGTTGTTAAGACACAAGAAGTCGATCCGAAGAAGTCATTCGAAGCCATACTTTATTTGCAATACAATTCTGTTTTCCGTGAATTCAAAGCCATTAGAGAAATAGTAAATCTGACTCTCAGGTAATTTTTGTCTCTAATTTGAACCTGTAAAATTAATTTAATTGGCTTGATGCAATTTGTCAGTTGGCCAATGCCGCCTGCCATTGTTAACGCTGCCTACGAACCCACTCAGAACTCAATAAGTAAGTTCATTTTTGAAAAATCTGGACAAGAATCTAATTAGAACATGATTGATTTTGTTGTGTAGCTATCCCTGCTGGTATTTTGAAGGTCCCCTTCTTTGATAGTCAAAGACCATCTTATCTCAATTATGGTGCCATTGGACTGGTAGTCGGCCATGAAATGACTCACGGCTTCGATGATGAGGGTATGGATTGAAGTGATGTCAATATTTATACTATTTTTCATTGGATTTCTTTGTATAAAAAGGCAGTCAATTTGATCCAAAAGGAGATCTCATCAATTGGTGGACTAAAGAGGTCCACAAACGGTTCGAGGATAAGGCTGATTGTTTTATCAATGAATATTCCAGTATTTATGACCCTGAGGCCAAAATGCATGTGAGTCAATCTTTCACAATCAATACCATTTATAGTGAACTTTCTGCTTGGATCAGTTAAATGGCAATAATACTGTTGGTGAGAATATTGCCGATAATGGAGGCATTCGGGAAGCGTTCAGAGCATACCAGTCATGGGTTCAAAGACATGGAAAGGCCCAAAGGCTGCCACATGTCACTCAATACACACCGGAACAGCTATTCTTCTTATCACACGCTAATGTCAGTTGATTTTTGAATTTATCTCTGAATTGATGGTAAAACACAGTTATGTTGTTCTATTGGGCACAGGTTTGGTGTAATCTGATGAGACCAGAAGCGCTTAAGAACCAGATCCAGTACAATCCTCACAGTCCCGGCAAATACAGAGTCAATGTTCCCGTTTCTAACTTCAAGACCTTTTCTGAAGCCTACAAATGTGGACCGAATTCAAAGATGAATAGAAAAGACAAATGTGTTCTGTGGTAGTCCTCCTACTCTACCCTCCCATTGGATTGTTTGGAATAAAGAATTTTGTTTTTAATTGAGTGATAAAACTATTTCCAAAACTAATTGAATATTTTTATATAAATAATATTTTTTGTGTGAAATTTCATACATTTTTTAGACTTTTTTAGTTTTCCAAATAAAAGCAAATTTAGTTTTAATATTGAATTTTGATTTATTTCTAATCATGAAACGGATGTTTGCATTGCCTTTTCGGGACTGAATTGCCTTTTGAACACAGAATTGCTTTAATAATTCTGGGAAACGACCTTTCGATTGAATCAATACATTTTCTCAATACAAATAGGGAATAGATTTTATTGGCATTTAATTTTATGTGAATTTGAATTACCTTTATTTAAGCTCTTGGTTTCAATTATCAAGTCAATGTCTCTTTTAGCAATAAATATTTGTTTTCACCTGTTCCTTTGACTTAAATTGATTGAAACAGTAAATTACTGGTTGAGTTGTGCAGTGATACAGAAGAACTCAATTATGTTTGAAAAGAAAAATTATAAAAAAATATTGAATTGTTTTTTGTTTTTGACTTTGTTTTCAATTCTAAACCAAGGATGTGCTGCACAAGGAATAAAAGGCCACCATAGTACTTTATTGGTCAATTTGTTCATGATAAATTAATACTCGATTTGATTTGACAGATATTTGCGGGACAGAGTCTTGTCAGATAACAGGCGCTGCAATCAAAGCTTCTATTGACCCGACAATCGACCCGTGCCATGATTTCTATGAGTTTTCATGCGGCGGATGGAAGCAAATGAACGAAATCCCAAAAGATAAAAGCAAATATGAAAGGTTAAATGAAATGTCTGATAAATTACAGGGTATTATGAAAAACGAAATGAATAAGACTAGTGTTTCGTCGGACGCTATGTCTGTACGATATGCTATGGATTTCTATAAAGCCTGTGCCGACGAGAGTATGCTTTTTTGAATACAATTAAATTTTTTTTAAAGTTTACTATCATATTTAAAGATGTTTTGGAAAAGCGTGGTCCTTTTCCCCTGTTGGCTAGTTTGAAGCGCCTGGGTGGCTGGCCTTTAATGGGCAATCGATCAATGTACAATGATACTAGCTTTAATTGGAAAGCTGCCTTTATTTTTATTAACACAATCATTGGTAGTAGTTGTTTTAGGTAGTTACTTTTCTGATCATGATTAATCATTTTTAGGTCAATCGCCAATTTTCGATATAACAGTCTCTCCCGACGCGAATAATACGAATATCAATGTTCTTTATGTTCGCAATAAATGATTAAAGTCCTTTTTTTTGCTTAGATATAGTTCTTAAATTTCAGCTAGGTATGACTGAATTTGGTCTGGGTCGTAACCAGTTGGTCGACAGAAGCAAAAACGCAGATATAGTCAATGCCTATTATAAGTACATCTTAGAGTCGGCCCTATTATTGGGCGCTGAAAATAGCACTCAAACACAAATACAAGTCAATGAGATAATAGATTTTGAATCGGAGCTAGCTAAAGTAAGCCAACTACTTAATTAATCGTTTATTCAGGCTAATTTGTCAATATAATCCAGGTATCGACTAAACCTGAAGACATGAGAGAGTCTAAAGTCTGGTATAATAAAATGACATTCAACCAATTAAATAATTTGACAGAAAATCGTCTGAACTGGCTCAAATTAACTCAAAGTGTTCTAAAATTTTATTCGGATGTTAAACTGAAAGGAGATCAATATGTGATCGTTCCGGACATCAATTATTACAAGGGAGCGACTCTTCTGCTGGACAAAACCCCCAATCATGTGATAGCTAACTACTTTGGCTGGACTATTGTTCAGAAATTGGGTGTTTTCACAACCAAGAGGTTTAGAGACATTAGGTTCGAGTTTAAAAAAGTCAGTTCAGGTGTTCAGATGTCGACTCCTCTTTGGAAGTATTGTATCGATTCGTTGGAAAGCTATTTGCCGTTCGCTTATAGCCGGAAATATATCGACAACCACTTCGATAGCACCACTAAAGACGAGGTCTGTCCATATTTTCAACTATTTTGGATTCAGTTTAACTAGATATTTCAACGAATTTTATTTGATCAAGGCTAAATCTATTGTAAAATATTTGAGAAAGTCAATGAAAGTTACATTGCGTGAAAATGAATGGTTGGATGACATTACCAAGAATAAGTCTGTTGAAAAATTGGGCGCTATTTCTGAATATATTGGTTACCCTGAATGGCTGCTTAGCAATAATGAACTGGATAAATTTTATAATCTGGTAAATAATTTTGAATGAGACACAAATTCAATACTAATTTTATTTTTGTCATTCAAGACTCAAATTGTTGATAAGAAAAAGGTATTTGAGAGCCTCTTGTATTTGAAGACAAACAGTTTATCCAATACTTTTGAGAAGCTTTACAAGGTGGTCAATAAAACACTCAGGTATCCTTTAATCGTTAACTTCTGAATTATCAGAAAACCTTCAATTTTGTTTAGTTGGCCCACATTTCCAGCCAAAGTCAACGCATATTATGACCCTTCGCAGAATTCTATCAGTAAATATTTACATGATCAAATAAAACATAACAGGGATGGCTAAAAATAATAGTCCAAATCCTCAAAAGTTTCAATAAAGTGTAGATTAAGGTCAAAATGATCAACTACACTAGACCTTCAATAGGATTTTTTAGTTTTTTTAAGCCTATCCTTCTATACTGCCACTAGATCAGTTAGGCCTGGCCATCCCTGAAGTTGTAACAATACATGTATATTGAATTAAACTTGCTTTGAAGCAATACCCGCCGGAATTCTTAGTGACCCGTTTTTCAGAAGTGAAGTACCGGCTTATGTTAATTTTGGAGCCATAGGTCAAGTAGGTGCAATCTTAATTTGGACAGTTTTTAACACTTTCTTTAGGTTATTGGACATGAATTTACACATGGCTTCGATGATCAAGGTCTGGAATGTGAGGTTGAAAGTTTTTGTTACATATTATTGATTGACAGGCAGTGAATTTGATAAAAATGGAAATCTCATCAATTGGTGGACGGATTGCATGAAAAGAATGTTCAAAGAGAAAACCAAATGTTTCATAAATAGATTCAGTGAAGTAATTGTACCTGAGGTCAAAATGGCGGTAAATATTAGAGCTATTAATTATATAATATTTGATAGTCATTTATTTCTAGTTAAATGGCAGGAATACAGTGGGTGAGGACGTGTCAGACGCTGGTGGTCTCAAAACGGCTTATAAAGCGTATCAGATGTATGAGAAGCGAATGGGAACACCACAAAGGTTGCCCTACGTTAGCAATTATAGTCCGGAACAGTTATTCTTCATATCGTTTGCAAATGTGAACATAATTTTGATAAAATTGTCGATTATGTGAATTAAATTACTCTTACTTTTGATAGCTATTATGTGCAAAAATAAGACCGGAAGCGCTCAAAGACCAGATCGAGTACGACCCCCACACTCCCAACAAATATCGAGTGAACTTAGAGTTGACCAAGTTTAAGAAGTTTACCGAAGCATTCAATTGTGGTCCGGAAACAAAAATGAACTCTGGTTACACTTGTGATGTCTGGTAATTGTCTATGTTTAGAGATTGTCTAGCTTCTTTTTGACTTTAATAAATGACTTTATTTTCAATTTATCAAGTTCAAATACCAAAAAAATGTAATCTCAAATGACATGGTAGTTTTTCTAAATAATCATTTATTTTGAATAAAACTATTGATTATAAAATTTCCACTGAACAAAATAGTTTTGAAAACTCATCGTCCAAAAACTCTCATGATGGAAATATAATTTAAGCCGGCATAAATAACATACAAGTACATTTCAAACATGTTCATCGGGAATAATTTCCAGCAGGAAAAGCCAATGTCATTTTTAAATAAAATCTCTGTGAATGTTAAACATTTCAATTTGTATTGAATAGGAATTTTTGATTTTCTGGTGAAATATTTATACAAGATGGGACGAGGCTTTGTTGTAGCAGCTCTACTAACCAAGGCACATCTTGATGTGAAGGTCCAGATTATCATCATTATGGTAAAGAACAAGATTATTGAAATTATTCTTTGAAATAACTTGGTCTCGACCCTATAAATGGAATAGAATAGCATTTCTACTGCAGGTGTGGCCAAAAAGTAAACTAGAAAATTTATGTATTTCAATAAACAGTTTATATCCCTGGTCATTAATTCAATGAAATGGTGTTCTTCGATTGCTTGATGCAATTCTCTGGTGTTTCCAAAATAAACAGCATACTTTATTTTTGTGGTGATTTCATCGAATTTAAGTTTGAGATAGAGTGTCAAGGAAAAATATAACCAAACACCAAACCATAGAACGCCAACTGCTTGCTCAATTGTGACTAGCATGGTCACATTCCAAAAAATCAAACTTGTTATACTAATCTTTGAATTTTGGTCAATATATGCAAATATTGTGGAAAATAAATGTATGAGGAAAATAAAAATGGTCATAGAATAGAATGCTTGGTTAACGATGAACCTGGAGATTAAATTGATTTTCAAGCAGAACTGTCGCCGATTAGTTTCAGTCAACGAGTAGTTTATTCGTCTGTATTTCAGCAAGTAATAGAATGTGAAGGCGTGCAACGAATGACCCATCTCTTGGTACTGAGCGACAAATGCTGTGCCCATCATGGTGGTGCCGCTCAAAAATATCATTGATGAGAATAGAACTCTACTGCCGAACAAATAAGTGAAGTCACACATAATACCAAGGATTGTGGGGTCTTTTACCAAGACAAAGATTGCAAATCTGATGGTGTTCAGGAAATAAAATATTCTGGACATTGTAATCAGAATGGTTCTTGTAATGCTCGGCCTTTCCTTCCAGTAGTAGTCATCACAGGACCGAGAAATTGATAGGTAATTATTTCTCAAATACTCTTCAATTTTAACGATCGAATCATATTCTGAAGAGTATTTGAAAATAAATTTATGGACTTTTAACTTGAATTTCACAAACTTTGAGATCTTTTTTGTGTAATTATTCGTTAATTTATTTATTTGGGAATTCATTTATGTTTTTGACAAAAACCGACAATTTTTTTGACAATTATTTGAGAATTGAAAAATATTTTATATCTAAAGTAAAATATTTAATTATTTGTCTGAACAGTCATTCAGTACTTTTCAAAGTTTAAAATCAAAATCACTATTATTTCATTAAATCATTATTACTTACTATTGATTTTAAATAAAATTCATTTCAATTGCACGACATTTTCAAATCAAAGCATTTTTTTAGTGGAAATTTCTAAATCTGCTTGATCAGAAGACTGTCATGTAGATATCGTTTAAGGAATAGGTACTTTTAGGGAAGTTTTTTAGTTGTACTGAATATTTTGAGAAACTTAAAAAACGTCAAAACTTAACAAGAGGCAAAATTTTCCTGGCTATCGAACGATCTGCCATTGGAGCACCTGAGAAATGACACTCTTTTGCTGTACTCAGGGTTCTTTGTGAGCCATTGATTGCGACAGTCGTTACAGTCTAGGACTTCAAACTTAAGGACGATATCATTTTCTTTGTTTGCTTTTAAAAACGGTTCGAAAACATTTTGGTCTAAAAACTTAATTCTGTCCGAGTTTTCGTCGTCTATGAATCCCATAAAATGGAAGTCTGCGGGTCGTCCTATGTTGACAAAGGCGTGGGGGCTGAAGCCCGTGCCGTTCAATTGATTGAAGAATAAGCCAATGTGCACTTTGGTGTCTGAGCTCTTGAATGTAAACATATTTTCCGGTATATGACTTATAGATGTATTTATGATATCTATGAATTTGATTTGATCAAGCTCATAGAAAGCCTTTTCCCCGATCCGTTCAAAGTTAGGGCCAACCAATGCCAACGAATACAGTTTGGAATGTTCTTTGAAAATGTTGGCCGGAATCTCATTGATCTTAATGTTGCTGATACTTATGGTCTCAATGTTTTCTAAGTTGTTCAAGATATCAAACAGATCTAAACTATCAAAATTATAGCATTTTTTCAGAACGAATATCTTGGTGTATTTGGCTGATCCTTGAAATGCGTTTTTGTGGATTTTCTTCAGACTCTTGGCTTCATCGATGAAAATCGTGTGAAACTTCAAGTCTTTGAACATATTTTCTGTGAGCTCTTCGATAACTGTGTTATTGATAACCAATTCGTAGAAATACTTTCTCCGATCACTCAGTCTGTTATTCAATTTGTCGAAAATCTTTTCCAGGTCAATGGCTTCTTTGCCCCCACATACAATGGAACTGGCATTACATGTGCACGGACTCAATAATCTGGAATCAGGGCACTCATCGTCATGGAAAGACATTACCAGGTTTATCACCGCCATTACTAATAGGTGATACGCGAGATCTTAAAGAAGAATTACAAAAATTATTAAGATTATTTTAAATATATCATTAAATGTGAGCATTGAAAGCAATTTTCAAATTTGAACGTACACTTCATTCTTATTTGCTTGATCAAAAATTTAAAATTTGCATTAATTAAAAATATTTTTAATGGTAGTTTAAACGATTTAACAAACTTCAATTATAAAATAATCAATTCAATTAAATTTAACAAGAGTCAAACAGTGTATTGATGTGCAGGTGCTTTGAAGAGTTAGATAGATATTCATTGAATTGATTAAAACATTTTGTTCAAATAAAAGAACATGCATATTCTGTTATTGTTTCATTTGTTAAACTCAAAATGTAAAAGAGTCACATGAAAGCATCATGATCAGACAATTAATTAATTTGATTATTGATTACCAAAGATTCGATAGTTTCTTAAAGTTTGTAAGAGAGGTCTGCGACAGAATCGGTTCAAACAAATAACAATTCCTTCACTTCTCTGAAATCTGATTCTTTGGATGGATTTCAGGTCTCCCTCTGTCTGATCAGTGATAGGCAGAGAACTGCCCAAATGTATTGCAATTTAATTAATAATTATTAGTAATAGTTGTTAGTAGTTATTAGAGATGGCCAAATAAAACTAATCTTTTTATTTTGAGAAACTTTCTAGAAAGTTTCTCGAGAAACTTTCTCTTAATGGTTTTTTCTTTGGTCGGCCCATGTATTTCAATGGGGAAATATTCTATTATTTTCTTTCCATGGTGGGCCCATATGCAATATTTTATGGTGGTAGAACAATTGCCACTATTGGAATTAAGGTCTAATTAAAGGAAAAAACTTTAAATTTTACGTAAATATTATAGATGGAAATTATTCAATCAATTTCTAAGATTTTGTAAATTAAAAAGGTTCAATTATTTATTTGACTATTTATTTATGATAACAAATGCCTAACTGACTGACATTTTAACTTTTAGTTAAGTATAGATGATCTCTAAGCTATTTGGGAATAATATAAGATTGGTTATCCTATACATATGAAACGGGAGATTTGCCCAGCCTGCCAAATCTCCCTTATTTTGCTCCAAACTTTGCCCAGACTAAAATTTTAAACATTTAGAAACTTTCTATAATTAAGAGTAGAACAAAAGTCCGAAACCGGCACTTCCTAAAAACCCGAAATCGGCAGATTCCGAAAGCCCGAAATCAGCATTCCCCAAATCGGCGAATAACTTAGAATTAATTTTAGAAATTATAAAAGTATAATTAAACAAAAGACCGAAATCGGCGTTTCTAAAATAGACGATCTTCGAAATCGGCAAACCTTTATTCTTTATTATTTAATCTTTACGTTTAGTCCCTTACAAATGTGCAATATCGGCGCCAAACATATGTTATCTCTTTACTAATTCTTTTGATGTTAATAGTCATTTTTTGTACTCAATATCAATACTATGTTTGTGTAAACCTTTTTATAATACTTTAGATATTATTGTTAACTTTAATATGACCAAATCGGCAAAGCCCGAAAACTCAAAATCGGTAAATAATGTAATTAATTAAGAGACGTAATTTTTGGAGGACCCAAAAAAGATATCGACCAATCAGAGGAGAGTTAAGAAGAGTTTTCTAATGGCTGCCGACTGAATGAATGAATGCTCTTTTTGTTTTTTCTTTAATTAAATTAAAATAAAATAGTTTTATATATTATTTTTGAGTTTGTTTTCAATTTATTTATTAATAAAAAGTGTGTTCACTTCGGGAGTGACCAAAGTTTCGGTTAAATTGTTATTAGTTTAATTTTAAATAGTGTTTGTGGGAAACGCCCCAAAGAGAGAAAATAAAGCCTTCAATTGAAGTAGTTCCCGACGGCTCACAAGTGTAGGACCACTTTAAATGTACTAAGGAGGACCCCGGCCAACTACCGAAGATATCGGAAGAATTTTCCGAAAAAGTCAAATTTTAGCATTGTGTCCGGGTAAGGCCGCTATTCAAAATCGGCGTTTCGCGAAATCGGCGTTTTGAGAAATCGGCAAGTGCGAGTAGGGCAGGCAGTCCACAACGTCGCACAGTATAGAGCAAATATTGGCGATCGCGTTGTTCCTTGACCAACGAACAGGTCTACAACTGCAGGACATATTCGGTGTACCGCTTCAAGAGCCAAGACCGGTAAACACCATTATCGACGATTATCGAAATCGGCATATTTCGAAATAGGATTTTCATGATTGGCACCTCATTGGCTGAGTGCCTGGCGAGCCACCCATATTGACAAAATCGGCGTTCTGCGAAATGGTCACTTCAGTCTAAAAGAAGCAGAACAGCCAGAGGAACGTGTCGGCGGGCCATAGGCAGAAGAGAGAGAACCACTACGAGCAGCCGTGATCCTGTCCTTTACTGGCCCAGGGCAGATCATGTTGTTCCACATAAAAATGATTTTAAAAAATTATTACAGTTTTTATAGCGCTTAATAAATATATTTAAATAAACATTGGCAAGATAATTTTTTCGAATTTAGTTTAATATGATTGATATCTTGTTTGCTTGATAAAAAACAGCAATTAATATGATAATGTTTTCACAGAAAAGAATTTTTAATAATAAAAGCACAGGTTTACCTCTTAAATGAAAATCAAGATAACTGCCGAAGAATATTATAGTTAAATACTATCTCGTTATTGATTAAAGAGTTGATTGAACTCTGATTGAAATCAAAATGTTGACCATTCGGTACATTAGTTTCCGCATTCAAGTCATTGATTATATGGTTTTCGTAATTTT
>JAQIWP010000222.1:0-32423 GCA_034695525.1 Euzetes globulus
AACTCAATGTCAGAAACACACTCCAATATCTCCGGGATTCTGACCACCAAATTTCCGAGAACATTATAAAAATGAACCACATTAGAAATTAATAGCTTACACAAAAATAAGTTCAAAAAAATTGAAATTAACGGCCAAAATTACCGGCAAAAGTGGTTATCTTTTTGATAAACTTTTACCTAATTCAGTTCAATTAAGCTAAATTATACTAGCTTAAAACTAGTCATAAGTGGTCAAATTGATAATATTTTTTAAATTTCCATCCAGGACATATTTTTCGTGATCTATGAAATATTTAACACTTATTTCGCCATGATTTGATTTTATAAAAATATTTCCAATGTATCTTGAGTAAGGTATGACGAGTAATAATTAGTAGACTGATTTAACAAGTGATCTTGAAAGGTTAATGATTTATCTTATGGTCATTTTATTGAATACAATGCTAACCATTACTTACATTGAAAATGAAGGAACTTTTGAGGAAATTTTCAAATCAAAAAGAGAGAAAAATCGATCCCTAAACTATTTATTTCAAAGAACCTTGGAGCGCCAATTGCCAAACAATTATATCCCTTTAAGGGCGAGAGCCCAACAATCTGTGCAGATTGCACAAGCCAATCAGATTGCAGCAAAGTTTTTACCGACGGCTCGCGCCGACAAAACATTATTAACACAAAATTTAGTCAAATACAGTCAAATCCATTTATTGCAGATTACTATAAAATTTGTCAACTATTTTATGTGAATTTGTTTGAATTAATCCAAAACTTTTCCCACAAACGATGCAATCATTTCATTAAAAATCAATGGTTTGAATCCAAAGAAGTTTTCGGAAACCAAAATTGTTTCGACAATTGAAAGACAAACCATTTCCTCAATTGAAATAAGTTTCGAATCTTGTCTTTAATTAAAACAAATTTAAAATAAAAAAAAATTTCTTAACATTGAATAAAAAATTGAATGAAAATCACTTTTGTGTCAATTGTCTGTTCCGTCGACTGTTTGTAGTCCATAAAGTTGTCCATCAGTCGAATGAAGTACTGATTAGTAATTCGACTTAAAGCTTAAAAATAGGGTTAAATAGCAATTAATAAATATACGAATCATTCAGTTTGGCAATAAATGTTCTGAAAAAATGAATTTAAAATGTTTTAAAAAATTTGATTATTATTTTACTTTAAAAATTGTTTAATTTGTTCTAACAATTTGAACAACTTTTGGGCACTTAGCACTACCCGGAGTTCGGCTGAGTTATTAATAGTGTAAGTGATTTCAAACTCGGAGCCGGCCCAAAATGAACTCCATCCCAACTGCCCCTGCAGTTGGAATGCTAACAGCGGATATACCTTCTCCACTGTTAGCCCCAGTCCCATATACTTACGAGTTGTTGACATGCTCTTGGAAACACGAGTTTCTTCTGTCTTTAACGATGGCGCAGAGTAGAGCATTGCAGCGGCTGCACATAAACGATGTTTGCTTTCGTATGCCATTTTGTTTACAGACCAAACAGTCACCACGTCTAGATCTTCCATCGATATGCCACATGTTATCGAGTATTCCATTGAAACATGGGTTGAACTTTCGAACACTTGGAACCGCTTCTCGACGAATTAAACTTTTGACTAATGAGAGTCTAAACTCATGTGATTCAAGGCTTGTGCCGTATTTGGTCTTATAGAGAATGTATGAATTATTGATTGCCGTATGGATAATCAGATGCCAAACGCATTGGGTCCATTTTTTTGACCGATGAGGATAGTATTGATTTTGAAGGAGTTGATCAAATCGATCTACACCGCCCATGTATTTATTGTATTCGTTGATGATTTCTGGTATTATATCATCTCTCTGGCCATCTGGTGCAGTCTGATCGCGGCGTCTTTTACTGATTTCTCCTTTGCCAATGAAATTTGATAGGGCAAGAACTGATCTTTTATCATGCCATAAAACAAGGCAAAGCACTCCTTTCTGTCTATAAAACGGTCCGCGGTTATAGCGCGAAGTCAAATTTCTTTTTCTGCTGGCAACCGCAAAATCGCGGGCAACCCTTTCCGGTTTCGTCTAACAGTGCCAGTAAACCCAAAACCTGAATATAATTATTAATATTTATTTTATTTATGCTAATTAATACCTTTTGAAGTCAGTTCCTCAACTAATGGAACACTTGTATACCAGTTATCGGTGTATACTTTATAGCCTTCATTGTCCGGAACTGCACGAAGGAGTTCGAGAATACTCTTCTTTGTGACTTCAACTTTCGCTTCGGGTCCATCAAAGCACTTCCAATTTAGTAGAAATCCATTGTTTGAATCACATAAATTAAAGAATTTAATTCCCTCTTTAGCCGTCTTATTCGGAATATATTGTTTGTGTTTGTATCTGCCAGTGAAGCGGACTAAGCTTTCATCGATTGCCAGTTGTTGTGATGGAACATACAAATTCTGCGATACCACTGATATTTGATCGATCAAATGCCTGACTTTGTGGAGAACATCTCTTGAATTTGATTGTAACTCATCGTGGAATCGCATAAAACGTTTGATCTGGAAGTTGCGATCCCTTGCCATTGCTTTACGAACGACTTCTCTTCCCAAATGTTGATCAACTGACCAATGCCACTTTTCATCATTGACTGGTGTTATCCCAAATTGAATCTGTAGTCCAATGAAAGTTCGCAACTCATCCATAGTGATCTCAATGAATGAGCTATCTTTGCCTTTTGCCTTTCTGTTGGTGTAATCCAGAATAGGCTGTAAGAAGTCTTTGGTGAAATATTTCGAAAATATTTCAATCGGATTCTCCGGCACTTCGAATGTTGGACCAGATTTTATTTGAAATTCCTTAAGCCATTCGCTCGGATGTTGTACTTCTCGCTCTATCCACCCATTTTCTTCGTCACCTTCTCCACTGTCATCACTATCGTCGTATTCTTCCAGTCTTTGGGTCTCGCATACCAGTTCTATGCATTCCACTTCTCCATCCAATCCTCCAATGGCGCCACATATTCCCTCTATATACTTATCCACTTCCATCAATTCGAAATTCTCTTCCTTCTCCTTATAATTATTGTGTTAATCATAAAATTTGGAATTAGTTTTATTTTAAATTTATGCTAGCAAACATACGAACACACACACACACAAATTTGTCTAACCCAAGATGAAATAGGTCACCCATTTAACCCGTTGACTGAGTACGAAAGGTTGAAATCCCGCAAAACGACTTATGGTGACACTCTAGCGAGTGCCACTTGCGTTCGCCGACCCACTACCACTCATGTCCGACACTCTTGTGGCTAGGTCTTCGGAGCTCAGGCTGTTGACACAGGTAGGTGCCAGGTGCCTTCGTAGCTCTTTGGGCTCAGTCGGGTATATTAAAGTTTGTTTATTACTTTTAATTAAAAGTTTAATTAAATTAAAAAACGTTTGAAGTATTAAAATCCTATTTAAAAGATAAACAAATAATATTTGAAAACAATTTTATTGGTTTTGTTTCATTTTTAAACATTACTTAAGGTTTCAGTTATTATAATAGTCCCAAAATTCCTATAAGTTTGAGTATAGTTTAAATTATAGTACGTCTAGTATTTGTCTTTCAATTGTCGGAACAATTTTAGTTTCTGACCACTTCTTTGGATTCAAACCATTGATTTTGAATGAAATGATCACATCGTTTGTGGGAAAAGTCTCGCATCGATTCAATCAAATTTAAAGCTAAGACTCGTTTGGATTCACTCTGAAAATCAGTTTTGCGACAATTCTGTGGAAAATGTCTGCCAACAGATAAATGTCTCATTTGACACAAATCTTTGTTCGAAGTCTTCATATCAGAAGTCTATCAATGAATGAATGAGTGTTTTGAAGGTATGTCTCAATTGTTTTCGTTCTCACCTCTTCACCAGAAAATTCAGTGTTTTGATTGTCATTGTCTTCGGTTTTATCCCTGAAATAGTAATTAAGAAATCGGAGAGTTTTGGGACAAAATATGTCTCGCCTTCTGTTTGGATGTATTACTCAAACAAAAAGACATTCTATGGTTTAATATTGACGTCAAAGTCAATTGATTCGTGCAAATAGTTGAAGACTGACAGCAATGGTTTGCACCAAATGTTAGCTTCAGTTTGAGAGACACTCAGAGTTTGAACTCAAATGAAGTAAATATTTGTTTAAATTTATTAATTTTGAGAAATTCATTAACAGTTATATGAGTTATAAGAGGGACGGACTTCGATGTCTTCCAATTCTATCGGTTTGAGTGGCTCTGAGTTGAGACAAATGGTCTGATATTTGCCTAAATTGACACAAATGTTGACCCAAAGTAAGTCTGAGTTCATTATCTTTTGTCGAATTTGTTTCTCTGTTTCGAAAAATCTTCGAATGTTTTCCATTCTTTCGATTCTTCCGTTTCTTAATTTCAATTCTTCTCTTTGTTTGATATCAATGTATTTTAGGGCAAAATGTTGGCCATAATTCACATCTAATAGCTGTCTTTCAATGTCACAAATTCCGTAAATAGTAAAGCCATAGACTTCCCGATACGGAAATTTTATTTTTTCAAAAACTTTAAACTATAGCATTTACAGAAAAATGTGTTATTTTCATTTGAATTGTCAATAAAATTTAGAATTAAGGCAAAAATCAGATTATAAACTAACTAATAATTCTTTAATAAAATTCAAACTATTTTTAATCATTTTGAGATAAAAATATAAATAATTAAACCAATTTTCTATTAAATTCAATCAAAACAACAAAAACACTATATCTGCAAAACCACAGGATTATTAGATGAGAACCGCGCGAATCCATTGATTATTAACTTTCAACTATTTTTTATTATTCTCAACAATTAAAAGAATAAATCGCTTAAAACCCTCCTAAACCTCGGCCCTAAATAATTAATCAATCAAATGCCAAGGAAATCTTTGATTATTATTACTGTTTTAAGCCAATAATGAAATTGAAAGCGTATGCGTTTGGTTTAATCGTGATGCCGAAAGCGTGGTCAGAGGTAATCTTTTCATAAACGCATGCGCTTTCAATTGCACAGGTTAACTTTAAATCAATATTGATAAACGATGTAATAAATATCCCTTTAAGAACCAAAGGCGTGGCCTAATTTTTTGAGATTTTGAAAAATCGAATTTATTCACCCAATCAGTGATAAGTTTAATTTTCAACGGGATTTTTGTGAAGTACAGTAGAACCTCAATATTGTAACTGAATTTTTGTTTGGCCGTCAGCCCTGATTATGACGACTCGCGAGGTTTCAATTGTTGAGGAATTTACTCTCAAACTTAGTTCAGCCAATCAATGAACAACAGTTCAATTGGAAAATAATGAAATTGTGAGCGAGCTAAAGAAATATTCAAACAACCCATGAATTCTAATTTCACGGGCACCAATTGAATTTGGGCAAAGCAAAGGCATGACTAGGAATAAGACTTCACTCGGGTGTGTATTAGTGGTAAAACTGTTCATCAGATTTAGACCCATTGGTGAACCGAAACTTACACTAAACTGACGGCGCCTCCACATTCGATTCCGAATGAAGAGCTAAGAGCTTAATGAAAGTTAGCACATCAACCCATAGGACAACAAATTAGTTTAGGGGGTAATGGAATTTGATCAGGCTAAAAGAGATGTCCCATAACTGCCGGCTTTCGGTAGATGATTTAGGGTTTGGCTTAGGACATCAATGGAGCAGTTAAGTTAAGACAAGCCCGGCGATGGTATGAGTCAGGAAGGGATCAGGTGCTTTTCTTTTAGGTCAGGTTATTGCTCATTTCTAGGATTAGCTTTAGTTTAGAGCACTTCTGGCATTGGATGTCCGATAATCTGTCGAATTCTGATTTCACGCTCAAAGTTTGATTGTCTAAAGGGCTTGATTTTAAGCATTTTTCCGACACAATAAATAGGTTTTACTGTACTTCATTAAATTTTATTTCAATAATGTTTTGTAGGTGCGGGCCGTCGGTAAAACTTTGCAGCGATCTGATTGGTTTGTGACAAAATCACAAATTGTTGGGCTCTCGTCCGACAATGAGATATCAAAGATACTGACGATCACAAACATTCAATAAACAAATCCGGAGAAAGTTCCCTGAGTGTATCACTGCCTTGAAAATACGTATTAAATAATTGTGATAAAGTCATGCATAACATTAATTTGATTTAATTTTGTTTTTTAATTAATATTAGAAATTAATTCTCTTGTGCTTTGGTTTTCTAGAAATGATTTCACATTTCATTAATGCATTAAAGCGTTTGTCTGTTTTCTAGATTTTTTAATTTTTTAAAGTACAATTTATTTAAAATATTATTGAATCTAATCATGGCACATTATCATAATTTTTAATTAATTTAAAACTTAATTTAAATTCTAGTTAAATTTGGGTTTTCACTTTATTACAACGCATATACTTTATGATTTATTTTGCAACACTTTTTATTTCTTTTTTATATTTTCAGATTTATGGGATTTAGTATTTTGGCAAGGTAAATCTTCAATGAAAACCAATTATGAGTTTCTGTTTGCCAATCCATCTATTTTTTGCAATTCATGGCAGACAATAAGCAATCACTTCACAATACCTTACTTTACCCATGTAATGGCCAGGGTACTTGACCTCGCGGAGTGGATCTCTCATATTATTCCTAAAATCAGGGGCTGGAATATAGAAGGTCTGAATTTTGGCCTAAATTTTCCGATTTTTTAGAAAACCCTCCAAAAATTAAAAAAAAAACTTTTAAAAATCGCATGTTTTGTGACAATTTTGTAAAAAAGAAGAAAATTTATCCCTAGACCACAGCTAAAATTAGCGGGACGGATCTAGTCATGCTAAAAAAATTAGGGGATACTTAAGCTTTGCCCCCTCCCTCCTTGACATCACTGACACTACCTTAAAATAACAACTTTTATTTGCTTCGACAATTATATTATCGCATCTGTCTTCTCGGCAAACATAAATTGGATAAAAAATGAACAAGTATCAAATGGTGTATTGAAGCTTCTATTCAAAACAAAATTGATTTGTTTCGAGTGATAAGTTTCAAAAACTACTAATCAATACTTATTTCAATACAAATATCAAGTTGGTTAAATTCAATTAGTTAAACCATTAAGATTTGAACCTGTCTCATTTAACTTGTGTTGTAAATAAGCCAGTTTTGCAAATAATATTAATTATGATTAGCGAGATGTGAAAACTTTTCAATTACTGTCTTGATGAACATAAAAATAACCGGTTAATTAACTAAAACATTATAAATCGAGACAGATATCAAAAATTTTCAACAGAATCACAAGTAATTTAGAATTTTGTCACTTCCGGAATATTTAATAATTAGGTGGAAATACAAAAGAATTTTAGGGTTTATTTCAATTCTGACGATAATCTACTTTTGCAAAAGAGTAGAATTGAGTCTAAACTATGAATTTTAAATGAAAATTATGATTGTATTCGGTTTTCAACGGTTAACAGCTTTTCTAAAACATTAAATATTTTTCAAACATTTTTATGGTTTGTTGAATAGAGTTTGAAAACTCATTCAGAGATTACAGTTTTGGATCAAATGATAATTATTTACTGAACCGAATCATTGACTATGTGTTGGTTTAAAACATTTCTGGCGTTTGTTTTATTCAATCTCTTAGAAAAAATTATTCAAATATTAGGTTTACTTTAATTCAATATTCAAAAAATGTCTCAAACATTTTCAAATTATTCTTCAATTTTACAATTATTTCAATAACTTTCTTTTGAATTGATTTTGCGTCGAAGAAATGTCACATGAATTTCAAGCCAACATCAGCGATAATAGTGATTGCAATCAAAACCACACCGGGATTTCTATTCCACAAACTGGGTAAGTCTTATTATACTGAAACAATTCTCATTTTACTTCTTTCGTATGCTTTCGAGAGATGTTCTCGTATTTCTTCACTCAAATTTATAAATATTTTCAAATTACTGTTGCAAATAAAGTGCATGATAAAGAGGGTTACCAAGGCTAGTAGCCAACTTGAAATATAGCCAAAGGAAAATTATATATTTACATAACTTTCTGAAATTTTCCTAATTAAACATAATGTGGTCAACAAAAAACAAATGACATCAACTATAAAAATAGTTGTTTGATCTCAAAGGGCATTTTTTAAACCTATAGGGTATTATATAATAATTTAATTTGTTTGAAAGAACGTTGAAGGGGTTGGTCGGAGTTTTAGAAAATTTATCCGAGTGAATCTCATTGTTTTATGTAGAAATGTTTGTGCAACTCTGAAACTGATATTCCACCAAATTATTTGAAAACATGTAAATTTTGTTGACAACAATGGGATAATGCTTATAAAAGTTACAAAGATTTTAATTAAAATATACAAATTTGCATATTAATCAAGATAAGTGCATTCAAAATCTTTTAAATTAAATGAAAACACTTCTAAAAGAGAAAATATTTTGTATACTTTTCTTAGAAATTCTTTTACATTTTCTTGTTCTTAGGATCTTTTAAAATTTCCCAGAGCTATAGACATCGGCATCTAATGACTGAAATGACTATATTTGGCAATATTTAGTCAAAATATACATAAATGTTCATGAACCAAAAATACAGCTATTTATATTCTATTTATATTTCCTCTGGCAATTTGGGGCAAAAAATAGAAATTTTAATTCAATAAGTGAGAAGGCTCACTTGTAAAAGATTTTATAAAACGGCATAAATAATTGAGCGAAACTAAACAATTCAAATTGAATTCCTTAATAAGTCATATTTCAATTATTAAATTGACATTGCATACAAAAGCAAGTATGAAAAAATCTTATAAAATCCTATTGCAAATGCTGACCGAGTAAAATAACAAGATTGCCAACGAAATCAATTTCAAAAATATTTTTGTTAATAATCATGTTTACTCATTCAATATCTCCTCTGAAACGAGAAATTGATGTCAAGTGACTTATACAGAATTATCCCAACAACTCACTAGTAAATGTTTGGCGGCCTGACCTATGACAGTTTATGAAATTTACAAGAATAAAGGTCAGCAAATTGGATAAATATTTGCTTTGAAATTTTATCTTTTAAAATAACAAGTTATTGAACTTTAAAAATACCGAGATATTTTGTTTATCAACCAAGTATTTAGAAAGGCCAGATCCACTTCATTAGTGGTCAGTACTCCACTTGATTCACAACTGTTCCTGGTCAATACTTTTAAATTAACTTTAAGCTGCTAGAATATTTTCTAAAATTTCTCCACTTGATTTAATTTTTGAAAAAGACTCTTATATGAAACTCTGATTTTTCCCTAAAATCACACTTTGTTTTTAATCTTTATCTATTGAAACTTAAACTTAATGCAGAAAATATGGGAATTCCTTAATTTAAATAAAAATGTCAATTTATCTTACAATAAGTTTAATTGTTATTAAAATTGAAAAACATTATGTCTATTAGATTTTGACAAAATTTCAATAAATTATCCTGGCCCGTTTCTCCGCAACATAGATTATACAAATTGTCTTTTAACAATCTTTTAAAAAATTTTAATTTAAAAAAGTTATGGACATGGACAAATTTAAAAGAATTGAAAATTGCCGTTATTTCCAAACCAAGGTTTAGTTATAAATGATTTGATTAAACATTTTCTATTCCTCTGATATCGACAATCAAAGCAGAGATCCGACAAAATTCAATGTTTGACTCATTCATCATAAGTTTGTTTTCAAAGTCAAGTATTTGAAGTTTATCCAGCTAATTGTTTAAACTAAATTCAGGCTTTTGACAGTAAAATAAATGATAAGAAACTGAAATAAATTATTGGAAAGATCAGCCAATTAATTCAGTCGATACAAGTTACATAGATTGGTGTTTAATTGAGCAAGACTTATTAAGACTTTTCAAATAACAAGTGAATTATTATTCAATTAACCTTGAGTTAAAATCTCTGTCTATTGTCTTGAGTCCTTCCTTATTCCAGCAATGTATTTTTATTACACTCTTATTGATAAAACAATTGCAATTAAAATGAAACTGATGATTTTCAATCAAAATAAATATTTTCAGTTAACGAACAAAAAATAATTAAGATAAGATCAGAGGTAACCCTATTTGATGTGAAGCCCATATTTGTTGAAATTTGGATTTATCTGAAAATTAGTAACAATTTTGCCATAAAAGTGGAGTCAGTTATATATATTTCCTTAACTCCACAACAAGTTTTCTCTGATAAATCTTGTGTTTCGACTTCTGGAAAGAAATAATTTTAAGTTCATTGCCATTTATAGCGATCGTCAGCAAAGGAACCACCGATTTCGACAGTCCTGGATTCCATACATAATGTTGACATTAACTGCAATCCTTTTGTTTATCATTTTGATGGCCAATACCAGTGCTAACAATATGAGATCAGTGGACGACATATGTCTGACTACTGAGTGCATCAAAGAAGGTATGAAAACTTATTCACATCTATATTACAGTGTATTTAAGTGAAAAACTAATCAAAGACTCTAAAAGCCGCCCGACTTCTGAGAACAATCGATGAAAGTGTGTCTCCTTGTGATGACTTCTATCAGTTTGCTTGTGGCAAATGGATTGAATCAACAATTATTCCAGAGCACAAGTCATCCCAATCCACATTTGATGATCTCCAGGATGAACTCAATAAGAAACTGAGAGGTCTTTCCTCTATTTATTTATATTTGAAAAGTTTATTTAAAATATTTCTAAACAGTTCTAATCGAAGAAAAGTCTGCGAATTATGACAAGAAGTCATTTGTCAACAAAATCAAAAACCTTTACAACAGTTGTATGAATACAAGTGAGTCGTCATATTCATCACTGAATTTAAATGTTTAAACAAACATTTTGGTCAATCAATTATATAATAGCACTAATTGAGGCAAAAGGAGATCAGCCATTAATAGATCTGCTGAAAGAGTTCGGTGATTGGCCTGTATTATACTCCGATTGGAAGGACTCAGACTTTGATTGGTTTGAATCATATATCAAATTAAGGCAAATTGGACTCTCAGACAACACTTTGGTCTCAATTTTCGTAGACATAGACGACAAAAATAGCTCCAAAAGAGATTTACATGTTATTCTCAATTATTTGCCAAAATAGCACATAAATTGAATGCTTTTATCTGTTAATCAAACAGTTAGATCAGCCATCATTCGGTCTGTTCGACAGAGATATACTATTGAAGGGAATCAATGATTCTTCTGTTTCTGCTTACTATGATTTAATGGTAAAAAGTGCTATTCTAATGGGGGCTAAAGAAAAAATAGCCAAGAAGCAAATGATGGAAGTCTTGGAGTTTGAAACACTTCTGGCAAATGTATTGACCATTTTATTAATATTTTATTGATTTTCTATTTAATGTATAGCTTATTATGTTTAGTACTCATTAGCCAAAGAGGACAGACGTAATATGACTCTATTGCACAACAAGATGAATACACAAGAATTGCGTCAAATAGCACCAAATGTAAGCCTTAGCACAGAATATGTTCAAAAAATATCACTTTCATTCATATTGTTCAACAGACGGATTGGTTATCTCTGATCAATAATTTCACATTAGAACCGATTGAAGAAACTGAGGATATTGTTGTTATGGACGTGAAATACATTAAATCTCTTGACTTACTTCTACCACAAACCAAACAACGGTTTAATATAAACACTTTGAATGCATTGAAGACATTTGAAATAAATTTGATTCACACAGAACTCTATCTAATTATATGTTATGGCGAATAGTTTTCTCAAAAATTTGTTCGTTGGGTACCAAATGGAGAAGTCTTGAGACTGAATATGAGGCAAAAATTATTGGCAAAAAGCGCCAGGAACCCCGATGGGAACAGTGTGTGGATGTTGTCCAGTCAGCCCTCGGAATCGCTCTGTCCAACCTTTATGTTCAAAAGTATTTCGCTAAAGAGAATAAACAAATGGTGACACAAATCATTATATATTCAAATTTATTCTGAAAATAATTAAGTATTTTTTGTTAGACTATGGATATCGTCGAGAATATAAGAAATGAATTTAAGCACATCCTACACCAAATAGATTGGATGCAAGAGCAAACACTAACCCACGCTCTTGACAAACTAAAAAATATGGAACTGAAAATTGGATACCCTGAAGAGCTGCTTGATGAAAAAAAGATAAAAGATCATTACAAAAAGGTAAAGAATCTAAAATCAAGATATTATGACAGAAACATTTCAATGAAAATAAACTCTACTTCAGCTCCACTTCACTGAAGACAACTACTTCCAGAACAGAATCAATACATATAAGTGGTTAACAGACTTTCAGTTCTCAAAACTAAGGGAAATCAACACAAAAGATGAGTGAGTGATGTCTTTTGTTTAAAACTTGTTTAAAGCACTTTCTTCTAATAGTTGGCGAAAATACGCTGAAGTGACTGAAGTGAATGCCTATTATTTCCCTCAGGAGAACGCTATGGTAATGCCGGCAGGTATTCTCCAAGGAGTTTTCTTCAATAAAAACAGACCAAAGTTTGTATTCAATTAATAGTTAGCAAATCTGTCATCACAATCAATGTCTTTTGTCGACAGTTATCTAAATTACGGAACTATTGGTGAAGTGGCCGGACATGAGTTGACTCATGGCTTTGACGTAAGATTGACGTAATAATAATTAATTGCATAAAAACAGATATATTGAAGAATTTTGTTTGAAGGACACGGGAAGACAGTTTGATAAAGAGGGTCAGGTCAACAATTGGTGGGATTCGGCCACCGATGACAAGTTCAAATCAAAGACTCAGTGTATTATTGATCAGTACAGCAATTATTCCATTGACGCCATTGCTATGAATTTGAACGGAATCAACACTCAGGGCGAAAATGTTGCTGACAATGGAGGCATCAAACAAGCGTTCCGGGCTTACAAGACTTTTGTTAAGAAAAACGGTCCAGAGCAAAAACTTCCCGGACTCAAATATACACCGATTCAGCTCTTTTGGATCGGTTATGGAATACAGTCCTGCAGTAAAGAAAATCTGGAAAGTTTAAAACTGATGATTGAAATCGATGCTCACAGTCCCAGCAAATACAGGTAATTCATTACATTTTCAATCGATTCATTTAAAAATACTATAAATATCTATCTTGATCAAATAAGCAATCAAATTTTAATTAATTCCTTCGAGCAGTTCATTGCCTTTGAAGTGTTTTTAAAAATAAACACAAATCAAACATATTTTCATCGTTTGCTTAAAAACACATTTAAATTACAATATTTTTCTAACAAACTCTGAACTAAATTGATTGTGAAATGATTTGTGCAAAAAAACAAAGTTTTATTTCAATTTAAGGCATTTTAACAGTGAATTTGTCCTAATTATGCATTTATAGCTATCATAACTTTGATGATAAAAAACACTTAAATCCAAGTTTCTTTTTCTGCTTTTCCTCAATTTTTCCTCAATTAGGATATTGGGTTCACTTTCAAACTCCATAGACTTTTCCCAGTCATTCAACTGTCCGCTCGGCTCTCCCATGAATCCGAGTAAAAAATGTTCGGTCTGGTAGTTCCCAAACTGGAGAGGATGTCACACAATCGTCACATATTTATTCAAAATTATTTATTTTTATTCGATTTTTTAGAATTCAATCACTAAATAAAATATTGTTTCTAATTGTTTTCTATTGATCTTTAAAGTTATTTTACATATGGGTAGCAAAGAAAATTGAACTTATTTTTAATAACTGGCACAATTAAAAGAAAATTTTTACATTCTAGTTTTGATTTTAATTAGCACTTAATTGTCAAGAATATTTTGGGAAATGTTCAAGTTTAATAAAGTTTTAACGGAGAAAATTGTCAGAATGACTGACGTAATGAAAAACATTAAACATTATTCATATTTCCAATCATAAGTACTATGAAAATGTAAAATAATACTCTCTGTAAAAAATACTTTGAAAAATCAAAGGAAACTCAAAATAAAATTTAATTGAAGTCATTTCACAATAGTATTCAAATTTCAAGTCTTTTCTCAGTTTAAGTAGAAATTGTAAAAATTAGAGAAAATGTTGTCCTATTCTTCGTGTGAATACCATCATCTTCTGAAGCTGTTATTGATCGGCAACTCAGGTGTCGGTAAATCAAGTATTTTAATGCGTTATTCGGACAATAGTTTTAGAGAACAATTCATTTATACGATTGGAGTTGACTTCAAAGTCAAAACAATTGTTATCAATGGAAAAGTCATTAAACTCCAAATATGGGACACCGCCGGACAGGAAAGGTTCAAATCATTCACCACTGCCTACTACAGAGGAGCGCACGGAATAATTATGACTTATGATATCACAAATAGACAATCATTTGAGGCAATTACTAATTGGTTGCGAGACATCCAAAGGTTTGCAAACAATATAGATGTGTCCGTCCTTTTGATCGGCAATAAGTGTGATGCCATCGATCAGAGATGTGTCAGCTTTAAAGAAGCTCAACAGTTGGCCGATGATCTGGGCATCAATTTCCTAGAGTGTTCGGCCAAAACCGGAACCAACATAGATTCAGCCTTTCTGTTGATTGCCACTAAAATCATGTTAAGCCAAGCCAGCACTGAAGAGGTGCAACTCAGATATAAAAGTACTGTCGATATTGCCACTACAGGCACCTGCACTCAACGATGTTGTCTCATTTGAGTTGCGATTCAGTGATTTAGCACTTTATTCCTGCTTAATTATGTTTAACGATTATTATAAACGTTTATAAATAAATTCCAAATAAATGAATTCAAAATTATTTTAATTGTCATTTCGTTTGTTCTTTTAACGATTTTTGCCGAAAACAGTACAGAAATAAAATCCTTATTATTTTCTTATATCTGAAATATGAATGATTAATGTAGGAATAGGGAGAAGTAGAGGGATAGGGAGAGAGGGTTTCTGCAATTTATTATTAAATTCACAATAAATCCAATAAATTATTAAAATAATTTTAAAATCATTACAAAAAATATGCCACAATTATTGCAGACATTATATTGTCTCTAAGTGTTTGAATTTTCGTAAACAATTTTACTTAAGTCTGGACTCATTTTATTCATTGAAACATTGGGTGACAATAGACAACAATAATTGAGTCTGTGATCTGATTCCATTGAGACAACTGTGGCATCATTTTAGTGCCGATTATTCTGATCCGACTCTGTATTCAGCAAATTAATTGCCTCTCATCTGATGACATATTAATTGAGTGATCTTTGAATAACTGGTCCTCTCTTATGAGTTCCAACGATATTTATACTTTTTTTCACAATATTTCATATTATTATTCCTATTAATAATATTATTTATTTAAGCTTAAAATTCACTCAATATTTAAATATAATCAGGGAATTCTTTCAAACACTTTATACACTATTCTTTTAATAGTCCTCAGTTTATATATATTTTTTGAAAAATGTTATTAAATAGTAATATTCAAACCAAATTAAGTATTTTTTATTAAAAGTATGACTTTCAATTTTTTTGATTTAGGTTTTTGTTTAATTAATTGATTTAATTATATTTAATGAATTTAAGCTGCTCTTATAACAGGATGGATTTATTTGGCTACCTTGACTATCCAATAAATATTTGATCTATTCATATGATAGAAACGGTTGGTCTTAATACTAATCTATTTATGGTTTATTACCATTTATCTGAAGTACTGATTCTGAGCTAATCTGATATTTATATTTGTTAGACAATTGAAGCTGACTTTTCAATCGAAACATAATGGTGTCAGAATGGTTAAGAGCAATTAAAATCGTTGAACACATAAAATAAAAACATTTATATTTTATTTAAAATAGTGTTAATGGTTTGAATTAAAAATAAATTAATGTTTTTTCCAGAACTTCTCCAGGTCATGTCGAAATTTGGGAGCGAATCTATTGAGCTCATCCTTGAAGTCTTCAACTTTAAGGGCCAGTTTCTCAAAATCGTTGTCGACATCGAACTGTCGTTTTGATTGCTTTAAATCAGTTTGTATTTTGTTAACCAATTCAGTCAAATCAGTGAACTGATTGGCGTCCAATTGGTTGAGCAAACTCTTCACCTGATCTAACGATTTCTCAACATTAAGAACATCGGAGTCCACTTTCGACGGATTTTTAAACAGTTTTGGTTCAATATTTTGGCAAAAAATTGAAGTGAAAACAGACGCAAACAATACAATAATTTTAAACATTTTTGTTTTCAAAACTCTTTAAATGAAACAATGATTGAAAGCAAATCCAATTTATAGAATATGTCGACCGCTATTGGTTTGCATTTATTTCTCATTACAATTCATTTTCAAAACCCCTATGTTTTCAAATGAATTGTTTTTCATAAAATTAGCTTTTTCTTACAACCATTAACAGAATCAAATATTTCAATGAACTAGCTAACTCTGCCATTTTCAGACAATACAGCAACTGTTTAAGTTAGGGTTTACAAGCTTGTTGACTTTTATATTAATTAATACTACACTTTATATCTTATTATGAGGACCGCAATTTGACCTTGTCACTGCTAAAATATCTAGAAAGCTGACATGGAATTATCTAGATAACTTTGGTTGAAAACATGCCGTTACCCGATGTCCAACAATGGGATCAAACTTTTAGAATTGGAGGTTTAATTGTGTTAAAAGGAACCTGTTTCTTTTAATCGTGCTTTCACTAATATGTAAAGTAGGAGAGAAATTTGTTGGAATAATGTTAAAAATGCCCTAAAAGCAAAATGTTCAAACAATTAATAACATCTGAATAGGTAATTTACCTTGTGACCCCACGCCAATTATAAGATTTATATAAAGGATAGATTCATTAAAACTATCAGAGAATGAACTTGTATTCATTGATAGTTTTAATGAATTTTAACTTTATATAAATCTACTAAAGTATAAAAAGCATCTTTTAAATCTTATCTTATATAGCATTTTTGACCATGCCAATATCGGGTCTAATTGTGACCATTGGCAGATAAAAGTTAAACTGTTCAATTCTACTCAATTAGCAGATTTAGAATATATCAAAATTAATTGGATTGGCGTGGGGTCACACAAGGTAAATTACCTATTGAGATGAGTAAGCAACAATTGAAAACGAATTATTCATAATTAAACTTTAATCTATAAGTGTTTTCGTTTAAATAAAACATTTGATTTCATGTGTAAGCCTTAAATATATATTTAATGAAATGTTTGAATGAAAATTAGCTTAAAACTAGAAAATATACAATAATTTACTAGTTGCTTTCAACTCAATAAACTACCTTTTTAAGGAAAATTTCAAACAAAAATTTGCACTAGAGCTTTCGATATTCAATAAGTATGAAGCAGAGTTGACATTTTCTTTATTACTCAAAGTTTGTTATAAAATTGAATGGATTTCAAAACAAAACAATTGTACAAGTTTATATTTTATTGAAGGTTCTCAGACCTAATCATTGCTTAAAAACTGAAATATTTGTGACATAACTTTGAATGACATAACACTATAACAGACTTTTCGTTCAACTCTTTCGACGCCATTTTCTTTTCAATTGACTCTTTTTGGCGCTAATCTGACTGCAAGTGAATCAATCATTTCTCTGAAGAAATGGCTCCCAATTTGTCGACTTTGCGGGACTTGAATGCCGGGGATCTACTCATTGATACAAAACCTGTCGTTCATATAGTTTACGATCAGTTCAAAGGAAGACATTGCGATCATTGCGTCCAATACTCGACATCTCTGGAGGTGTGTCAGGATTGCCATCAAATGTATTATTGCCACCAAAACTGTCAGCAAATCGATTGGGAATACCATCGAAATGAGTGCCGAGTATTGGCCACAAAGGAATATCAAACCAATGCCGTTGATTGGACCGAAAGGTTATTAATCCGATTATGGCTTTGTCTTCGATCTGATCCGATGTTTGGCGTAAGGAAATACCGTTTGATAGATGGGTCGGAGGTTTGTCTCAACGATATTGAGGTCAGAGTAAAAGACCAAAAGATTAACAAATCGATTCCATCGGATTATATAATCGATTATATGTTTGAATTCAATTTGATTTGCAAACACTTCGAAGACTATGGACTCGATTACGACCGCAAAGAACTTCTGGAGTGGTATGGAGTGATCGCTGCCTCTCCTGTCAGTTATCCTTTCAAATGGTATTCATATGATATGTTCATCGGTACCGAAGAAGACAATTATCCAACAATTATTGGCCACGGATTGTATCCTCAGTTGTGGTCAGTCCGTCACTCATGTCGTCCGAACAGTGCGATCGTCACAAATGGTATTCAAATATCACTGAATTTTGTCTTAACTGTATTTGTTTTCAGGTCTTTCATTGCAATTACGAGCCATGAGTTCAGTGTCTGTCGGATCCCAAATCACAAGAAATTATGTGGCTTTGAATCAATGCAAAGCTAAGCGACACAAAGATCTGAAGCGGTTCTACTTCTTGGACTGCTATTGCGATAAATGCAAACATGATTTGGATTTTGGTGTCGATTACATGATATACGAGTATTACATCGAAATGTTGGACAACGACTTCAATGAGTTGTACTCCAACCCAAATGTGGAGGACTGGAGGACTTTCCTCCATATCATCGATCGAGTCGTCCAATTTGAAACATCTATTTTCCATGGCTTTCATCCGTTCCACACCTCAACTCTAATGAGACAAATGATGGCAATTCGCTGGTGGGGTCGTCTCAAGAGAAAGACCATGTATTACATTCCGTGGTCTTCTCAAAGCAAGTACCAATCGGTGGAGAGACACGTCCGCACCACTCATGGAGTCAATCATCCCCTCTATAGGAAGTACTTCAGAGAAAGGGTCACTTATCTCTGATTTAATGAAAGAGTTATCTTCTGATTCATAATTTCAAAACCAAATCATTGAAAGGTGTGATCAGTGAGTCCTTAATAATAATGATTTGTTAAATAAAAATCTGAATTCTATTTCAATAAAACACAAAAAGCTATCATTAAAATGAATTCGTGAATCTGTTCATCAAAATATTCAATGGGGAATAAATTAGCTTGGCCACTCATCTGCACTTTTCACTACATTTACCAAGTATTCAATGGTGAAGTATGTAGTATATAGTTTTGTCGTTTGTCCATCAGAGGGGGCAGATTCTCCATGTTAAGTCTATGGGAGTTAGCCAATGTTAAACCTACGGAAGTGAGCCCAAGTTAGATTAATAGGGAGATATCCATTGTTGTCCATGTGAGTGAGCCCATGTTAGGTTTATAAGGAGGGGCTAATGCTAGGTTTATGAAAGAAATCTAAGGCTGTTTATTGTTTTATTTAAGACAGGATAAAATAAGTTAGTTGAAAGGTGTAAATGTAGTGGGGATTATGTTTGAGGCAAACCTTTGTTTAGCTACCTTGGCTATCTTGAAAATAGATTGTTTTCAGTTGTCAGCTGGAAATTAGACAAATAAAGAATAAAATTAAGTTTTAAGTTCAATAAGATGGGTTATTTTCATTTTACGTGGGGGGAACGAAATACATCCTCCTATTGCCTTCTCTGCTATATAATAGCTTTTGCAATGATTTATTTTAGCAATAGTACAGTCAAATCTCAATTGTCAAAAGCTATTACACAGCTTATAATTGACGTTTGATTTGAAGATTAACTCGATTAATAATCCAGGTTTACTATTTAAAGATTTTAATTTCTAAAAAACCATTTAATTTGAAATATGATTCAGATTACACTTAAAATTAATTAAAATTTAATTCTATCAAAGAATTGATTTTATTTTGAATGAATAAATGTTTGTATAAAACAAATTCACGGATTTTTCTTATTTCCAGAAATAATTTCTTTGTGCAAACGATAGGATATTCTGTCGCCAGTCCTCCGCCGTACATATGTGTAACCGTCGACTTCAAGAATGTTAGGTTCATAGTGGACAGCCCTATAAGCTTCACAGATCTGTTTATATAAGATGGTCACACAAAAGGAAATGATGAGATTGAGTAAAAGGAAGCCACTGTCGAGCACTGCCTCCGTTATCCTGTCGTCTTTGAAGATACTCAACGAAAATATTGATTTGATGTTCACTTTCAGAACTTTTCAGACAAAATTAAATTAATTTGTGAGAAAAATAACATTTAAGGGGAACTGACTGTAGTTTTTGTCTATAATCGGAGCAATAATTCGAAATCCCATTAGAAATGTACTGAAAAAGAGTGACATCAGGTATGGAAATGCAAACCACAAGTACATTTTCCAACAGAAGAAGAAGCCATTGAGTGCTGTGCTGATCAAGACGACAGTGAAGAAGACGTCCACTATAAAGATGGCCAAATCATAGTCAAAGTCATAAACCAATTTTTTTCTGTCGATCTCTTCGAACACTCGATATGACATATGAAGAGCTCTCATCAGATAAATTAACGAACAGAATGTTAGGAAATACTGATGATCCGGATCTATTATCTCGTCGACCAATTCTGATTTGTCGATCTCATTGATCTCTGGAAAGCCGCTGAAAATGCTCTGAGCCTTTACTTTAACACTGACTTTATATGTGGACACTTTTTGGTTGTTTTCCAATTTTAACTTTCGATAATAATCTATTTCTGGGCCACGGATTTGGCCCTCTTTTCCTACAATTATAATCTCCGGTTTAGGAATCAGTTTCTTTTTGCTAGACTTTGGAGAAATTATTTCTTTACTCGAAGACATTATTTTGTAATTTCATCGGCTTTTAAACAGACTTAGAATTATTTAAAATTTAGTTGAATTGAAACAAAGTTTGTAACCGCGAGAATTATTCGAGCAATTTATTAATTTTTTCATTTATTCACTTATGCTTACATTTTTGGGCATAAAAACCAAAACAACTCCTGTCCGTACTGTCCAACACAAAGACATGTCCTGCAGCTATTCTAAAAGTACTGATAAAGTTTACACATCTTGACAGAATTCCATTTTTCCAAACACCCCTTTATCAAATCCTTAATAGCCGACAAATATTTAGGTGAATCTGAGCTGGTTCAATTCTAATTGGCCTAATATGATAAGAGTGAATGTTGGCTAAATAGAACAAATTACTTCGGCTAAAGAGAAATATTTTTCGACCAAGAGATACATAAACTTTGAGCCAACAGTGATTCGGAGAACTGGCATTTTACTAAAGGAGTGGTTACTCTGACAAACGTTTACATTATTACAACAACAGGTGTGTGTCTGTGTTTGTGCACAGGTATGTGCAGCACATGTCATTTACCTTTTATACTTCGAGTTTAAATTTCAAAAGGCGATTATTATTACTTTTGTCCTGGTCTATCAATGAAATTATTTTCGAATTTTAGGTCTAAAATAACTAAACAGAATTTTAAGAACAAAATAAATTAATCGTCTTTTTATTATCTAATCAGAATTTATTCATGATCAGTCTGTTAGCTTCAAGTTTTTATTTATATAAAAAAGACTTTTATCTATTGTTTCGAATTAAATGAAAGTGAAGTTTTCATTCAAATGCAAGAAATGATTCTCTTTTGTTGGTTATTGTGTTTTAAAGTTATTTAATCATTGTTTGTGTCAATACATTTCATTTGAGACAACAATAGCGAGATTTAGATTTTCAGTCTTTTAGGGATGAAATCAATTTATTAAACTCTATTGACCTCATTCTGAACCAAACTTGAAGTTTTAGAGAGAAAAAAAAATGATAAAAACGTTTATTTGTTTTGCATTTTATGTAATATAAGTCAATTGGAAGTAATTTAATTTATTAAAGACATCGACTATTCATTTAAAGTTTAGGATAAATGTTATTGAAGTTGTTTTTAAAAAATTATTGTGAAACAATGAACAAGGAAATTATCTTTTTTTAATAAAATTAATTAAATAAAATCACAGACTGAAGGGAAACGTCCCACAACTCAATGATAAAGTGAAGTAAAGTTGAAAAATATTATATTTATATTTGAAAGGAACGGGAAATTTATTAGAAGGTTATAAATTATAATACTCGTGGAAAAATATGGAATATCAATTAATTGTAATTTGAATCTAGGTGCTTAAAGTGTTTAAAATTATTTTCAAACATTTTACCTGGAATTGACTGGCTAGATTAGGACATGTGAAAAGTTCTTGAGTAATTTTTGTTTCTAATGTCTGATTGAGAATACAAACAATATGGAGATAGGATTTTGAGCCCTAATTTTATCTATTTAAAATTATTTAGCAGTCGATTTAACGATTAGCTTTATTTAGGCCAATAATTAGTCCCAAATAAACATCCAGATCTATCCCTTGGGTCTATTCCTGTTAAAAATATTACTTACAAAAGTGCTTTAAATAATCAAAGGGTTAATTATTTTTTGTCATAAAATTATTCATCAATAATATTCTTAAAACATTTAAATAAACTTTGATTATCTGTTGGTTAGTATTTTGAACGATTAAAAATTGTTGATTGTTTCAAAATCGAGTTATTAAGAAAGTAACCGTCCTTGTGATCACTGATCACTGAAATGGTGTCAAATCCTCAATGTTGACGAAAATTCCCAATTTTTCATTTAGTTCGAGGGTTTTATTGTTGTGGAAAATTGAAAGTAAGTCCAAATAACTGTTTAAACTCTAAACTCTTAGCTTACTGTCAGATAATTTGTGAAGTATCAACTATGTGAATGAAATTTCAATTTTTCCAATCAAGTGATTTCAATTTTATCATTCAGAAATTTTTATTTTAAAAATACTTCATTTGTAATTGAAGATTAAGACGACTTGTGTTGTATTTGTTCATGGCTACTCAATAAAGTCAACCCTCGATGTTCTTCAATACCATTTCATTAATTTTAATATTAACTTCATTTCAAATATTAAGTTGAAAATTAATTTCCAATATTTATCAATTCAAAAAGTATTCAATTTTTTTTAAAACTTGTAAAACATATCATTGGATGTCGTTATAAAGACTTGAAATTTAACCATTGAATGTGCTTGGTTAATCAGAACAATACCACTGATCTCGATAATATTAAAAATATTAAAGTAAATTTGTGTCAAATTATGCTCTTGTCTCTTCTATTTGATCTCTCACTCAATCTTATGATCGAAATTATGGATAAATCGACTGTTTTGCTGAATTTGGAGAATTTGTTGCAACTGTTTGGTGTGACTCAACTCTATTATCGAATAATCGGTTTTACATCATTGAGTCCTACGATTCTAATCAATACAATCGTCTGTTGATAAACAATTTGTGTCATCAGACGTGACAATGTTTAGACACCTAATTCAATATCGGTCTGCTTTTTTGGACTTTAAATTTATCAGATTTTTCTCATTTCAATTACTCTTTTAGTAGAAAAAATCAAATACTCTTTGTCTCAAATAATTGTGGCTTTTATTACAGAATATGATATAATAATGTGTAATATTAATAATTTATTTTTGTCTTATGTCTTATCCTTTTAAGTAAATGACTTTATTAAAAATTAATTTATGCTAAAATAGTTTTCAATTCTAAAAATATTATTTAATAAATAATTAATGGTCTAATATTAAATTCAATAATTAATACCTGTTGGCCAATACCTGAGTTATTTTGAGCAGTGTCATTGAAATATAGAAACCGGTGAAATAAAATTTATTTAGTGCTGTCAAGCGTTATAATTGTTTTTATTATTATATTTGAAATAATTTATTCTGATATTTAAGTTCATATATTCCTGAAGCATAGCAACAGATAATTACCATTAATTGAGTGCATAATCAGTATTTGCTAAGTTTGTTACCGCAGTTTCATTGATTAGACACTGAATACCTCTTTGATTATAACATTGTTTTATAGTTATTATTAAATGATAAGCCAGAAAATGTGAAATATTTTCCTCGTAGGATCTTTGAAAATTTGTGTTTAATATGGATGTGGTGGAGAGAACAGTACTGAACACTTGCTGTTCATTAATCAATGGTTTACTCAAATCACTGGACTGTTTGTCGGCTCCAATCGATAACTTATCGGATCTGAAAGACGGCTCTGTTTTGGTCGAAATAATGGAGAGCTTTGACAATGCATTTGATTTGTATTTTGATCGCAAAACTAATTATTCATTTATAAAACAATGGCTGAGAAGACATGGAATAGATTTGGGCCGAAATAGGAGTGTCGATGAAATACTGAGAAGTGGTGAGAGAGCGCACCTGACTATGCTCTCCTATGCTATTATCACTGTCTTTCTTAATAATGATAAATATTTGAAGAAAAAATTCAAATCATATCATATCAATTGAATGTAAGTCAAAGCGAGTTAATGTCAATCACTTTGTATACCAAATGGAAATTATGTGAAGAAGAAATCGAAGTCAAAGAGATGTCGATTTTGAAACAAAATCATAGATTAGACATTATTCTTAATGACAACCGGGCCATTCAAAAGCAAAACACCGATTTGATCGATGAATTGGCAAAACTGAAGACAAAAGTGAATGAAATCCAAAACGAGGCCAAAAAGAAAGAGGAAGAACACAAACAATTGACGGCTCGACTTATCGCAGAACTGTCACATCAAAAGTTCAAATCTATGACCACTTCTATTGAATATAACTTGTGATTAGTTTATCTTTCACTGTTTCTCATGGATTTGTTACAGTGTTTTTACTACAATTACCATGATAGTTAATTAAAAAAGCAAAAGCCATTTTTAAAAAATTAATTAAATTATGACTTTTCGTCAATAATTTTTGTGTATTTATGAGATTAAATTCATTTTCTAATTTATTTTGTCAGGTCTAATTTATAAGGTTAACCAATTGTGCTCATTCTAATTTTTCAATCAATTGTTGATATTCTATAGATTTTGCAAAACATATAAAATTGTGAATAAAAGGTGTAAAATAAAATTGATTGTTATTGTGAAAAATGAGAGAACAGAATAGTTATTAACAAACAAAGAAAGCGAATTCTTCAAAGCCAAGGTTAAAGAGGACTTTGAAAGACATAAATCTAATGCATTATTCAAAATCAATTTCACTTTGATTTCTAAGTACTTCTAAACAATCACTTTATGACAGACTTCTATATTCTTATTATAACACTATTAAACTTTTAACTCAATCACTGATTCCAAGGATAGTTTGTTCTGACAAATGCGAAAAATGAAAGTTTTGTGAACCATTGGGTCACTGAAACATTTAAGAATTTTTCTGCAAAGTTATTCAAAATTTATTTCTTTTTCTCTCATAATTTGTAATGGATGAGTTTTCGAGATCGACTGCCTCTGAGTTTACGAATTGTTGTGGAATTCGTGATATTAAAAGCGTTTGACTGAAAACGTGAGACAGTCATTAGATAGACATAAAATAGTGTATTAAATAAGTACTTACTATCTGTTTTGAAAATGTTGTTTTGATTGAAATAAATAGCTCTCTTTATAAACGCTATATCTTTCTCATTGCGTTATTCACTCGGAATATTTTCTAATAATTATGAACTTGGAAAAGACGTTTCTGGTGAACTTATCGAATCGTGAATATTGAGAGCGAACCCCTTTTCTTCTCAGCTTTTATTAACCCCTTGTTTCCAACACAATGAGTGCCGGTTTTCAAACGAATCAAACGCTTTCTCGCCAAGAGTTAAGTGAATCTTTGATTGAGTTCATTACCACTTCTCTGTCAGGTCTGGTCTCACAACTGGTTAATGGAATAAAACCTTTACCAGAATCTCAAACACAGACTCTTCAGTCGATTCTATTGTTTTTGAAGCGTTAGAATCAAATTCAAATGTGGTGTTCGACAGTTGAAGACAAAGAAATAGAAATATGAAGTTCTTAATAGTTTGCGTAACTTTTTTTGTCCTTAACATTGAAATTCTGGAATCTTATCGCTACGAAAAGCCTGTTCCCATGTGCGACAAGAATCGATCTAACAGTACATTTTATCGACTGCCCAAAACAGTCACCCCGATCAAATACAGGGTCAAATTTCGTTCTGAAATTAACCAGTATAAATTCTATGGCAGTGAGATCATTCAAGTTATGATAAACAATAGAACCGACATTATTGAACTGAATTCTGTTGGACTGAATATCGATAGCGCCTGGTTTATGACAAGAAGATTAAGAGGTAAGATAAGTTTAATAATTATTTATTTTTTACAATTTCCTAAACTTGCAGTTGAAGTGAAGACAATTTACTCGTGTGTCGATAAGCAGACCATTATTCTTCACTTCTATAAGCCATTAGACAGAGGACACGGAAATCTGACTATTAATTTCAACGGCAATATAAACAATATGGTGACCGGTTTCTACAGGTACAATTCTATAGTTGACAACGACGAGGGTATGATCGCAGTCACCGACTTTGGGCCATCAGATTCACGTCGAGCTTTTCCTAATTGGGACGAACCTTCTTTTAAAGCTGCGATTGAACTGACTCTTGTCGCTCCTCGCAAACACCTGGTTCTGACAAACATGAATGAAAGGCGACGAAGAAATTATAATTCGTATTTTGAGGAAATCCGGTTCGAAACGTCGCCTCCGATGGCCACTTGTCTTATGGCTATAGTGGTCGGAAAATTTGATTTCGTAGAAAAGTTGACAGAAGACGAGGAGGTTTTAGTCCGAATATTTACTCCTCTCGGAAGACAAAACGAAGGAATGTTTGCTTTGGAAGTGACTTCAAAATTATTAATGTATTATAAATATTATTTCAATACTTCCTATCCTTTGGTTAAATTGGATTTGATATCGATATCGGACTTCCCGTCGTCTATGGAAACCTGGGGTTTGATTACATTCACTGAAAGTCAAATTCTTGTCAATGACCAGACGACAGAAGAAGATAAAAGAACTGTTGTGGCGGTGATCGCACACGCCTTGGCTCACCAATGGTTAGGAAACTTGGTCACATTTGAGTCTTGGGATGATATGTGGATCACTGAAGGTTTCGCTACATTTATTGAGAGCGAAGCCATCGATATATTGTTTCCCAATTGGAAAGTCTGGCAAAACTTTATGGCAAAAGAATATCAAAACGCCATTGAATTGGATTCGATGACAAACGCCATTCCCATCCAACCGATAATTGACTTTCCCTCAGAAATTGAAAAGAAATTTACTGACATTTCCTTTCAAAAATCGGCTGCAATTATGCGAATGTTAAGTTTATGGATTGGCAGAGAGGTATTAATAAATGTCTTCATAATTATGACAATGAATTTCCAATAATTAGCCCCTCCCTTTCTTCCTCTCCTCACCTGACAAAATAGTTTTATACTTTGACGAGTCAACCATAGAATTATGATTCAATAATTTCAATTGAATGTCAATTGAATGAATATTTTTAGTGCAAACCCTTTTAAATCTTTTCATTGAATATTTTGTTGCATCACTTAATGACTATTTTTTTTAATGTCTAAACATTTTCCAAAAGAAACTATTAATAAGTCATTTAATTTCCATTAAGACATTCAGAGATGGAATTCGCGAGTTTTTATTGAAATATTCGTATAAAACGGCAAAGGCTTCCGATTTATGGCAAACGCTTCAAGAGGTCAAAGATCTGGAAATCAGTGAATTTGTAGATAGTTGGGCAAAACGGAAAGGATATCCCATTATAGATGTGATATGACTATTAAACTGAACATTTATCATTAATAACTGTAAAAATTCTTAGGTTAATGAGAAGCAGTCGGGGCAGGATCGTGTTCTGACTATATGCCAGGATAAGTTCGTGACCATTGAGAAAGCTGGCAACAAAACAGATTATTCGTGGCAAATACCTATCAAAATTATTAACCAATTCAGTCCTTTTAGTTCATCAGCCGATGTTTTGATGAAAACTAAGCAAACAGAAATAGTGGTTAAAGATGTCTATGAAGGGGAATGGGTTAAACTCAACCAAAACTCCATTGGGTTTTATAGAATTAATTATTCGCCAGAAATGCTCAAAAGGTTTATCCATTCAATTGAAGACAAGTCAATGCCAGCTATTGATCGGCTGAACATTTTGAGTGATTTATTTGCTATGATTAAATCGGGCCGAGTCTCCACTCCCACTGGACTCAAATATTTATTACATTATAAAAATGACGGCAATTCTGCCGTTTGGAACTACATCTTAGGCCTAATGAGAACATTAGATCTACTCTTCTCTGAAACAGACATCAGAGAAAACTTTTGGTCTCTCGGCAGAGAATTATTATCCGGGTTGAAAAATAAGTTTGGGTGGGACCCCAAAAAAGATGAAGATTTAAGGATTACTAAACTCAGGCCACAAATATTAGAACTATTGGCAACTTTTAAGGATAAAAAGGTTATCTCAGAAGGACTGAAAAGGTATGAAGCCATCAAAAATGGTAATTCAAACGCTTCAGAAGTCATTACTATCACAATTTACAAGATTGTGGGCAGCAATTGTGATCAGGAAACTTTTGATGAATTTTTCGAAGTAAGTCTAAGCTATATATGATTGCCTTCTTACCAATAAAATGTGTAACCTTCAAAAGCAATACAGAAGCGCTGGTAATTCAGTTAAGAGAAATCATTTCATAACAGCTTTGACTTCAACTTCAGTAAAAGAACGGATTCTCAAAGTTCTTGATTTTTCTCTATCGGTCAGTATTTTGAATTTTATGTATCAAAAGTACATAACATATTTGTATATTGAATTAATTGACATTTAATTATAACTTTGTTTTATTCAAATCTGATTTTGAATAAATAGGAAACCATTCGATTCATTGATAGCACAAAAATAATTTCCGGATTATGTCATTCAATGCTTGGAAGAGATAAAACTTGGAAATTCTTTGAAAAACATTTCGAAGAATTTCAAAGAATGTTTGGTTCGAGTTCTGTCGAAATGAACTTGTTAATAAGGGTTTGTACAAACTATTGAATTTTTATCATACCTTGATCATTAAAAAATATTAATCTAAATGAAATTTATTCGATAGAATTTTATTGAGAAGTTTTCGTCGGAAGATAAGGCTAATGAATTTGAGACCTTTTTCGGATCGAAATTCATATCTGGAATCGAGAAGAATATGGAAACGTCTCTCGAAAAGATCAGAATCAACGCTAAATGGCTTAATAGGGATATCATTCAAATTAGACAATATTTTACTAATGATATTAACGATAAAATATTGATAATTGATGAATAATTTATATCTTATTTAAACGTTTTTATAAAAAAAAATCAATAAAAATTTACTTCGATTTTCACTAAAAGTTTAATTAACATAGTTATCGGTTCAGATGGAGCACAGCTTTTTCTTTTGAATCATTCAATATTCTGTCCAAGCCTAATTTTTCTTGGTGTGTGATGGTGGTCTATATAGGGGAAGTACTTTCTGGCTGACATGGCTGACCAGCTGTAAACGTTTTTATTAAACATTTTATTATTGATTATTAGTTTCGAATTAAAGATAATTAAAATTAAATTAATACATATTTTATCTTTTCTGTACATTTTGACCTTGGGCGTGACCAAAATGTTTCAAAAATTGAAAATTCGTACTTAAATTTTTTTTAAAACGACACAGGATATTTGAATCAAACAAATAAATGCTAAACAAAATAAATAAATCTGAAATTCCTTTTCTCAATTTTTTTAAATAATTGTATCTTAATGAAAATTAATTATGACAATTAATAATTTTTGTAAAATCTTTATATAAAGGACTGATAAGGATATTGATGAGTTTTTGACATGGATTATTTTAAAATTATGACAAATGTTTATTTATTGCGACAAAGTTTTCAACTATGAATGATTCATAAAATTTTATGACTATTAATAAGTTTAATCGATATATTAAATCATTATTTTGTGGAAAATGTTCAAAAATTATTATTATTATCAGGGAATTATTTTGTCAATTGATTATTGATAATTCCATTGTTAAGATATTCTATTTATTTTGAATTCGAGTCAATCAAACTGGTAATTACAGAGCCAAGGAATTTGAAGGTATTGACCAAAAGTATGAAATAGGGATTTCACATCTCTATATTTCCATACAAATAACAATCTAATAATCGATAAACTCTTATTTTTTTTGTTAGTTCTTACTATTGTCAGAATTTTTCACGAATTTAATTCAAAAGTCTTGTTCTCTCATTTAAAACAAGTTCAAAGTCAGTATATTTACGACATATGACTCAAATGTTTTAAATTGTAAATTGTACCAGGACCAAAAATAACAATTATATTATTGTAATAAATGTATTTATTTAAAGAATATCTGAAAACTGATTAAGAGATTAAGAGTTTTGAAATAATATAACGCATATTTCATACAAACGATTTCATAGAGCAAATATCAGCTACAAATGGAATTATGATTGAAAATTTCAAATTAAAAGTTGCAGCAAATTATCCGGTCTGAAACTTATTTGTTTAAATTTTACCCTGTTAGTTTATCAATTTTCCTATTCAGAATGCGCCATTTTTCTACACAAACGAAACTTCTAATGATATTATTAACGGAATGGACTTTCATCTGATTCGAGCGATTTCTAAATATTTGAATATTTCGTACGAATTCATTCATTCGGATTGGGAATGGGGTCGAAAAGTCAATAACACCTGGATTGGAATGGTTGGCAATGTAGTGGACCATTCTGCCAATATGGCCCTGGGTGAACTGACTGCCAATTCAGACCGTCAAAGTGTGGTGGACTTTACGACCCCCTACTTTTATACCGATATTACATTTGTTATGCGAATGTCTAAAAAGAGTTTAATTAATGCAAATTCACTGCTAATCGAGCCGTTCGATCCCGAAGTCTGGGTCTGTCTCTTGGTTTCAATAATATTTTCTTCGGTTGTCATGAAATTAGTGAAACAACCAATAAACGAATCGCTTCTATTTGTAATTCGAGGGCTTTTACAACAAGGTTTGTCTAAATATTTCTTGATCAAGCAATGGTTATTTATTATTTAACATTTAGGCGCGCCGTCCATTCCGAGATCACTAAAATCTTATGCAGGTCTCTGGTTTATCTTCGGTTTGGTATTATCACACAGTTATGTGTCAGTGATCTTCCTAATTATGAGTGAACTCCTGCCCCGACCAGAAATATCTAGTATTAAAGAATTAGCGATTGCCGTGAAAAACGGTCGATACAAACCGGCAGCCAGTGCTGAAGGGTCTCTATTCAAACTCATTAAAGTGAGAAATGTTTGCCTTTAGAATAAATTAAGATTATATTTTGAATTGAAGGACATAAAGACATCTCCCTTGAACTCTATCGGCGATTCCCTCATTTCAGTCTCTCAGACAAACAATGCCATCAAACTGATGCTATCGAATATGCCCCAGCTAACATACATCTGTCCTCGACTTATAATTAATGGTCGCGCAGCTAGTTTTGGACCAGAATTCTTGTACGTTCCGCCACAGAGTGACGAATCGAGTTTTCTTGTCGAGCAGTTGACAATAGCTGTGCCCAAGAATTTTACGCTAAAAATTAGATTAAATAATTTGTAAGTAAATTGAAATTTCAAATCAATTGTTCTCATAAATACGGTTTAATTTAAAGAATAAGAAGACTCGAATCGAGTGCACACTTATATCATTGGGAAAGGGTTTCAATGCGAGAGACTTCCAATTTCAAGGATCGCACCAATTATGCAAATTTTAAGCTGGAAGAGCCCACAAAAGGAATGAGTTTACAAACGATGCAATATATTGCATATCTCTGGTTATTAGGACTATTTGTGTCAATGCTTTCAATAATTTCCGAATCCATTCACAATTATCTATCGCAGAATCAAAGTCTCCGAAGAGAATCTATAATAGAGCTGTCTAGACACATTTTTAAACGAGATGAAAGCAGTGAAATTAATTCACCTACTTTTTGTTTCAATACTATTATTTGTAATTTGCATCAAGGTATTGTGAAATTTGGCAAAAATGTTCAAAACTGGATAAAACTTACATTTTTGACAAAAGATAACTTTAGAAAAGTTTGGTAATTATTTCAATATATTTTATATTCACGAGACGTAAGAATAATTTGAATCATTAAAACGTTTAGATTCTATTGAATCGTTTAAAAGTTAATTAAATCAAATAAATTGATAGACAGTTTGCAATATTTGATTAAATGAAGAAATTAATAGTGATTTGGATCTCATTGGCTCTCTTGTCAAAAGTGGAATTACAAGAGGAGGACGGATCAACTGATACACAATTAAATCCGAGTTTACGTGCGATCAACACTCGGAAGACATCTAAGTTAATAAAGAAGATCACATCTAAGATAGTGTCGCCCACCAAAACTACTATACAATCGGCACCCGCGCCAACTACTCCAACCGAGCCTCCAACCGAGCCTCCAACCGAGCCTCCAACCGAGCCTCCAACCGAGCCTCCAACCGAGCCTCCAACCGAGCCTCCA
>JAQIWP010000223.1:0-32244 GCA_034695525.1 Euzetes globulus
ATCTGAATAATATTTGAATTATAGAACTTAGGTTTAGAACTGAACTCAAATAAGCATCACTTGAATCACGGCTTTCATCACAAAACACCTAATCATCCAATATCTGTATGAGTTGACAGTACATGTAGCTGGGTATACCTCTCATTGATTAAGAAAAAGGCTAAAGTTGTGTTTAAAATCTGAATTCTCAACTTTTTACTAATTTTTATAATAACTGGATATAAACACTTTCAGTATTTCACAATAATATTGAATTTTGGAAATTTTAATTTAAGAATTGAAATTTAATCTTAGTTTTCGTCATAAAACTCTTTTAAAAGATTTATATCTTTCCTTGTTCAATATTGTATTCATAAATAACCTATTTTTGAAATCGTTTCTATAATTTTCTCTTACCAAGCCATATTATTGTTCTATAGTTGGTAATACACTGACCACACTGACCTATTTGAACTGTTTGAAGTTGATACCAACTTGGTATCTCTAAAAGTTGAAGTCAACACATGTATGTGTTCTCCTATTTCTTAAACACTATTCTTAAAAACAAATACTTATCTGTGAATAAGAAATACTTCTCAAATGTTTTTCTTATATCATATTTTCTTCACATAAAATGAAATTCGATAAAAAAGTGAGAACTAATTCAAAGTTGTCTTAACTAATCGTATCAATTATTTGTTGCTAAGAATGGCCGAATCCATTTATTGCTCTGAAAATGAGCTTACTTTTGATCCAAACCTCGAATTGTATGAGAATGACCTCAACTCTGGTTCTGTTATTCGAATCCTGAGACCAGAATCTGAGGTCGGAATAGAGTCACTTCCAGACCAATACGTGGAGAGATTTATAAAACTACAAACATTTGCTTTTAATATAATGCTTTTGGGTCAGACTGGAACAGGAAAGTCCACTCTAATTGATTGCTTGTTCAAATCGAGATTCACTGATGACTCACCTCAAAGCCATTCCCTTTCGGAAGTAGACATCGTCTGTAATTATTATGATTTGAAGGAAAACGATGTAAATCTAAGACTGGGTGTTATTGAGTCAAAAGGATTCGGTGATCAGATCATCAAAGGTTTGGAAGCACTTAAATGTTAACAAAATTTCTGATATTTTCATTTTCAAATTAAGACGAATCCTATAAACCTATTGTCGAATATATTGACAAACAATTTGAAGACTATTTAGAAAATGAGCTCAGAATAGAACGGACTCCGCAGTGGACAGACACAAGAGTTCACGTTTGCCTATATTTGATATCTCCTATGGGCTATGGACTGAAAGCCATCGATTTGGTGACAATGAAGAAGTTGGACACAAAAGTTAATCTGATTCCAGTGATTGCGAAGTCGGATCTGATAACTAAACCGGAGTTGACTCGACTTAAAGCTAAGATTAGATCGGAAATTGAGTCAAACGGTATCAACATATATAGCTTTCCCAAAGAAGACTCGTCCCAAGACTTACCAATTGACTTACAAAACGATTCTATTCTTCCATTTGCTGTCATCGCCAGCAATGAGTTTGTCATTATCGGCGATAATAAGGTCAGGGCTCGGAAGTATCCCTGGGGAACAGTTGAAGGTAAATGATAAACATATTTAATCAATCCATTAGATTCCTGTTCGTTTTAGTGGAAAATGAAAGTCATTGCGATTTTCAATGTCTTCGAGAAATGATTTTAGGAATCAATTTGAATGACTTAAAGGAGACGACTCATTACCGACACTATGAACAGTACCGGAGTGCAAGACTGGAAGCAATCTGGAAAGAGAGACAGTTTGAACACTTGACTCAATTGAAGGCTAAAGAACGAGAACTCATTGACAACTTCACAGCAAAACTGAGGACTAAAGAACTGGAACTGAAAAAGACTGAAAAAGAATTACATCAGAGGTTCGAAAAATTGAGTAAAGAAAGGATCGAAGAGAAAATGAGATTAGAATTGGACAGACAGAGGTTGGACGAAGACATCAGAAGCCTCAATGCAAGGAGACAGTTGCACAGAATTGGAGGACAGGACTCAGTTGTGCGCAAACAGCCGTCGACTCCCAAAACAAGGACAAAATGAGTTACTTTCTCGTCGACCAAAATATTCGGGGCATTTAAAGACATTATATTTTTAAGCAAATTAATAAAAACGTCAATATTTATGAGAATTCAAGTGATTTGAGTAAAAAAAAATGGTTAAAATTGAGATCAAATCAAATGGTTTTAAAGTTTAGCGAAAGTTAACTAAAATTTAAAATCAGATACAAAGACATAGAATTGAGACCAAACGAAATCATTTGTTTCCAAATTCAATGGATGACACAAACATATAAGTGAAGAATGAGGCCATCAACACAATGAACAGGTAAAGAGTAATGTCCACAATCTTAGAACTCAATTCTGACCATTTCGACGGCATCGGCGGCTTCGGAGGTTTTGGCGTTTTTAGACTTTCTTCATATTCGTCGATCAAATCCTAAACAAAACAAATTTGAATAGTATTGGGCGAAGACACAGAATTGAGACCAATTACCGGACAGTCCAGGTCTTTAATGGCTGTCAAATGAGAATAGATTAGAGTAGAAGTGATGGTCAATACCAGACATACATTCCCAGGTATTGTCGGCTTCATCATACCCTTGCCATTTGATTAAATACTGGATTGTCCTGTATTTCTTTCTCTTACCCACAACCCGTTCGACAGCAAAGTATTCCTCTTCAACGCCATCTTCGTTTTGGTCGACTTCAGAGTAATCAGTGGGCGCCGACTTCATGGCCGACCGTATGGGTGTCCCCAAACCAGTCTGACTATAAACCACGTTTTGCATATTAACAAAACCTTTTGATTAGATCCGAATCAATTGAATTTAGACAAAGACTTATGACAGCAAAGACTCAAACAATTGACTGCAGTCGTAGCGGAAGTTACGTAACGGAAAGCCTATTCATAAACTCTGTGCTATAAAATTGTCGCAACAATTCCCTAAATCATAATCTGTATCATTAATATTTATTATTAATCTTGGTTCAATTTAAACAGATTATCCTTCCAAGTCTTGCAGCATAAATTTTGAAACTTTTTTGTCAAGAAGTCTCCTAAACTCAAAAGAAATTCATTCACTTTTATGAATGAGTTATGCAAAGAATATTTGAGGATTGGTCCCCTTAAGAGGTTAACTTGAACAATTTATTTAAGAATAAAAGCACTGAATTGCATCCTAATTTATTTATCAGATCCGTCACCAAAAGTACAAATAATTGGGAGCAATTCAGTTGAGACCATCCCTCAGTTGTTTGATTGTTATGTTCGCCACTTCTTTAGCCGAAAGGGAGACCTGAGACTCGCGTTCGATGAGATTCTTGACTTCGACGGACATCAATGAATCCATTCCCAAATCAGAGAGCTTTGTATTCGGATTCAGTGAAGACATATCCTTCATTCCAAGAATGTTACAAATTGAGTCCAGAACAGAGACCTTGGAGTTGGAATCTCTGTCAAAGGAGTCATATCTGACGAAAGAAGAACAGACAGAATGTCTTGATTGGAGGAATCGATCCAATTGTGCCCAACACGAGACAATACGTTGCGGAAGATATCCCAGAATTGCCTAAAAATACAATCAATGGTTAATTGTGTCATTGATTGGGTACTAATCCTCTGCAAACTTACAGAACTTCTGTTCGCTTTTTCGTCATAATTATCGGCCGCAACGCCAACATCGCCGACAAAACCCCATTGAATGGCCAAACCATTGAGTCCGTCAGCTCTTCGTTTGTCACAAATGCGTTCGAGTATAGAATTGGCCAAAGCATAGTTGGTCTGACCAGTGATTCCTCGACCACACGAACAAGAAGAAAATGCTACAAAATGATCAATAGGTTCTGCCATTTGACGGATCAGTTGATCGAAAACAAGAGCCTGAGTTGACTTTGCGTTGACTACTCGCTCGAACTTTTCAATGGTCTGGTTCTCTATCAGATCGTCTTCGAGTACTAAAGTCAACATAAATATGCCGCCAATGGGTCCCAACTTTTGAGCGCTGAGCAAAACATCGTTTGCGCCACAAATATCCGAGGAATCGCTCTTTGAGACCACTATCTGACAGTTCCTGCCTCTTAGGCGATTGATAGCGTACTCTTGAGTTGCAGTTTTAACACCAGATCTGGAGGTCAGAATAAAATTTCTGGCGTTTCTTTCATACATCCAAAACATTAATTCAAGACCCATTCCTCCGAGCCCTCCAGTTATGATATAGGACTTCGTAGGATTGAAAAATGTGAGCGGAATCGCACTCACAGTTACAGATCTGGCGATAGTTTTTAAATTCTGTTCTTCTTCACGGATTTGAACGACAACTTTGCCGATGTGTTTACCCGAAGCCATAAAACGAAAGGCAGACTCAGTTTCGTGAACAGAGAAGACAGTTTGTGGCAATGGCTGAACTACTCCAGACTCTATTCCTTCAGTCACCAACTGCCACATCCATTGTCTTTCGCGCTCAACTTTCTTAGTGACCAAATTGTTAAGACCACCAAACAATGCGTCCAAATATATGCCGTGAAAAGTCTTATTCTTCAACAGACGACTAGAATCCAGTTCATCATTATTGACGAACTGGTATTTCCCGATCTCACAGAACCGGCCGTTGTTTGCCAAACATCGAAGACTTGCCCAAAACATCTGATCTGTCAATGAGTTCAAAATGAGATCAACTCCTCTTCCATTAGTCTCTTTCATAACCCGTTCTTCAAATGAGACATCTCTAGAGCTGGCAATACACGAGTCAGACAATTGTGGAAAACGTTTTCTAATCCATTGTCTTTTCTCTTGAGTGCCGACTGTCGTTAGCACTTTACAAGACATAGACAAACAGATATTGATAGCAGCCTGACCCACACCTCCTGTACCCGCATGAATTAGAACAGTTTCTCCACATTTGAGTCGCCCTCTGATTATGAGCGCATAATAAGCTGTCGCATAAACACAGGGAACTGTAGACGCCTCAGCCATTGACCACCTATCTGGCACTGACCACAAGAAATCCTTATCCACAATAATGTCAGTACTGAGGGCTTTACTACTGTTAAGTCCCATAATCCGAGCACCGGTTTCTCGAGTTCGGCCAACAAATTCGAGTCCCAACACGACATCATCCCAAGCCATATGTGCAGTCAAGTCAGAGGGCGGGAGTCTTCCGGTGGCGTGCATTACATCCTTGAAATTCAAAGGACTGTAATATACATCAATCAACATCTGTCTGTCCGATGTTTTAATGAGTGGCCACAAATTATTTGGTGATTGTGACCATTTGAACGAAGATAAGTCACCAAACTTCAATTGTCTGATCTGAGCCGAAGTTGTCGGTCGGGTTTCAGGGATCTCTGCTATCGAGATATGTCGAAAACTGCCCCAAACATTGCCACGAAAGACATTCTGTACTAAATCTGTTTGTTTTGCATATTTAAGAGCAGATTCATAACTCTTTTGAGTGGAATCCAAGAAAATTGAGCGCACTTTCCAACCATTCTCTTCTTTTTGCAGACCCTTTACTAAACCAGTTATTCCACTAAACTCTTGATTAGAAGTTAACCAAATTCTGTTTAAGTTCTGGTCCTTCATGGCTTGTTTGAGTGGTTCCAACCACTCGAAGCTTTCTTTATTGATGTGAATTTGAATCTCGTTTTTCTCAGTTTTCTCTACTTTTCTGAATAAAAGAGAACTACAGGTAAACGAATCAGATTTGCGGCACACGAACTGAAGTCTGGCCTCTTCAGCCAGAGTAATGAATTTTGACACATTTCCTTTAATAACAGAGCGTTGGATAGGACTGAAGATCTGTTGACACTCAAGTATATCATCCCTAATGAAGGCTAAAAGGAAGCCGCCTTCAGTCAGAGCTGTCTCTATCGACCGCAACAGCAGTTCATAATCAAAATCAGCCTTAGCTTCCGGAAGAGAAATGTTTGGATCCCTGAAGATAATCAAATTCTGTGGACTCAGTTGTGAATAAGGAACTACTGATTTGTATGAATCGAAGTTCATTATTTTCAACCGTTTTGAATCCAGAATATTCTGTGCCAATAAATCTCTATTCGAATGGCAGAGAATGTATTCCACATTATTGATGACTGATCCAGGCGCTGTCCTACCTATTAGTTTCATTACATTGGTGTAAAATGTTTGGCCGGAAGTATTCACTTCTAGAACATTCAGTTTTTTCGTCAGATCTGAGTTCTCGACAAAGATGTCGATCGATGGCCTCAGAAAGCGTTCGGACAGAAGAGTCGAATGAATCAAATCGTTGTCTAAATTCAATTGATTGAAAATTTCATTCTTTTTGTTCTGATTATTGCGAGAATAAAACCATTGAATGAATTTCAACAATCCCTGATCATTATCTTTGATGTCTTCTTCACTTTCAGAGCCATCGCTGTAGTAGTTATTGTTGGTATCGATTTCCATACCTTCGGTAGTCATGCTTTCGATATTTCCCTCAAATCTTTTCAAATCCCGTCTGATTTTCTCAAATTTCTTAACACTTTTATCGCATTGTTTTGAATAGTTATCAATATTTTGGGCCAAACACTTGTCGAGAGCATTTTGTTCGTCATAAGGGATTAGCTGGTAATTTTCTAGAACTAATTCCCCATTCTGAGCAATTTTCCTACTGATAGGCGCCAAACAGACATTTTTCATATAAAGGCCATTAGTTTTTACTTCATTCGTATTTCTATCGTAAATTACTTCAGTAGTGAACTCGTGCTGACCATTCATTAGTCTGTCCGCAAAAAGTGACTTCGGGTCAAATTTAAGACACTGTATACGAGTGGGCACTCTTAGGAAACGCTTCGACTCATCTAATAATACCATTTGCATAATACAATCGAGAAAACTGATAAGATTACCGGTCCATTTGACATTTGCTTCACTTGCATCAGCACTTAGTCTTGTAATCCCCTGGAAGTGGGGGCCATAATCATAGCCACGAACTCTGACCTCTTTGTAAAAATCATTTCCAGTTAGAAATAGTTTTTTGTTTTCAGTGTCTTCTAGTGTTCTATTGAAGATGACTTCACTGAGATTTTCAAGCGGTTTAGCCATTCCTTTGGCCACCACTGTATTGTTGACCTCCACAAAGAACTTATGGCTATCCTTAGAATAAGTACATTTGAAGACTGTCTCTTCAGAAGTCAGATTAGTTGCCTGAATCAGATTCAAGTCCGTGAACTCGACTGGAAAACTATTAATATCAGTGATGCCTAGATTGGCAGCCATTGCCTTCCAAATCAGATATATGTAGCCGACACCAGGATATAGAACCCGGCCATCAATTTTATGGTCACTCAGGAATTTATCTTCAGCTATAGATATTGTGTACTTCTGAACAGATTTAGATGTTTTGGGTGAAAAATAGTCGGGATATTTGGTCACAAAATGAGACTTCTGGTGATCCCATTTGATCAGTGGTGATATGAAGTCTGTTCCGCGTGGAATGGGGTAATCGACTTTTGGGTAGAGTTTGTTTATATCTAGTGTTTGACCACTGATGTACAGCTGACCCAATGTTGACAAAAGAACAAATAGATTTTCGCGATTGTTATCTCTCTTCAACACTTCCTTATACTGAATGTTGTGCTGTCTGTCAAAACTCTTGCCTATTGAATGACGTAAGAGACCTGAGGGTCCGATTTCGACAAATAGACAGTTTGTTGGAGCTCTGACCAGACTGTCATAGAACAGAACAGGTGTGCACAGATTTTTGGCAAAATACTCCCCCGATGGCCACTGACATAATGGGTCACTCCACTCCTCTTCTTTATAAGTTGTAGATAACCACTTGCTAGTTCTCTGATTAGGCTTAATTCCCAGAGCTTTAGCACCTTTCAGCAACTGTTGTTCAACACCAGACATAAGTGGTGAATGAGCTGTAAAGCCATGATTTTCAACTTTCAGATGAAATATTTGCTCATTTTTTAAATTATTGAATAAAATCTTCATGTCTTCAACATTTCCAGTCATTGTCACCATATCTGGAGAATTATTGCAGGCAACCGACACAGTCCCGAAACATCTTCTCTGTGCCTCAGGCCAGGAGAGACCGACCGCTGCCATCACGCCATCAATAGAGGCATAATTATCTTTAGAAGTGCAACAATTGTGTATTGAATTTGAAATTTGTAGCGCTTCTTCAGCGGTAATACATCCGTCGGCATAAGCGGCAACTATTTCACCGACCGAATGACCGATAATACCGTCCGCTTTAACTCCCAATTCATTGAATAAATCAACGAATCCGATCTGTATGACAGCCAAAGAAGTGATGATTGGTTTGACGTCTTTGCTGTTATCATCGATATTGGTCTCTAGTAAATACTTTTGCAACACTTTCACGTCAGCGCCAATCGATTCGAGGAAATTTATTGATCTCTTAAAAGATTTTGCAAATATTTCAACTTTCATAAGAATCTGAGCCATTGCTGGCCATTGGCTGCCCAGTCCAGTGAAGACAAACCAAACAGGTCTTTGATACTTGTCCTCTACAAGACAATTGTCGAATAAACTATTGACACATTTCTTCTGTTCGTCGAAAATGAGATAACCTCTGGATTTCATACCATTTTTTGGCATTTGATCCGAGATGTTATTCAAAAGTGTTAGAAATTCTTTCGTCAATTTTAGGCTTTTATTCTCCAATTTTGTTATCATTTGTTCAGTCAATTGATTATTTCTGCCACAAATCAAAAGAAGTCTTGGAATTGGTTCACAAATTCTATAACTGTTTTCATCCAATAGTTTATCATCAAAAGAGTTGATAATTATTGAAGCGTTTCCGCCACCGATTCCAAAGTTATTTATACCGACTATTCCGCCATCAAATGGCATCGGTTTGTCACATATTCTTATCGATCCATCGAATAGTTCCGGTATTCGAGTGTTTGGCTTCTTATGGTTAAGACTGGGAGCCATCACTCCCTTCTGATATGCGATAATGACTTTCGCCAACGATGACAGACCCGATGCGCCCTCTGTGTGACCGATAGTGGCTTTGATTGAGCCGATGGTTAATGGCTTTGTTCTTGAACTGCAAACTGCTTGTGCTATGGATTTTGTTTCGGTGGGATCACCTGCTGGAGTGCCGGTTCCATGAGCTTCAAAGAATGCAAAGTCTTGTCCAGTGATGTCAGCATCCTTCATTGTGTCCATAATTAGCTGCTTCTGAGTTTTCCAACCGGGAAAAGTAAAGCCTTCGGTCTTAAAGCCATCGGCATTGGTTCGTATGGCCAGTATATCGGCGTAAATACGTTTGGCCTCAGATTTCTTCTGAATAAGTATAGCAACGGCTGCCTCGCCTTTCAAATTAATGGTTAGGTTAGGTTAGACAGAATGAAAACAGTTATACCCTTGACATAGCCATCCGAGTCCTGATCCCAGAGTTTGCAGACAGAATCCGGAGCCAAAGTGTTCATCAAATTCTGCCAAAAACTTCGGGTCGGATTTAGCGTCAGATTTGATGCTACGACTATCGCCCGATCGCATTGTCCACATCTGATTGAGTCGACCGCTAATTGGGAGGCCGTAAGACTCGAAGCGCATGCATTGTTCAGATAACTGACAGGTCCTCTCAGGTCCAGATTGTATGGTATTCTTGAAGCAAAGTAACTGAACATGTTTTCTTTACGTTCCACTTCATATTTGAGCGCTTCTTCCACTTCGTTGTCAATCCACGAACCGAAGAAGAAGCCGGTATTACTTCCGCCCAACGATTCCGGATTAATGCCTCAAATTAACGATAAATTTAATGCCATTAAATGAAATTATCAGGGTTAAAAAATTAGCTTAATAACAAATTAATATTTTTTAAAATAAATGTTTATTTTCTGTTTTAATACATTTAAAACCTTTTTTTGGTTAAAAATCAAGGCAATTAAATAAGGGTTCAAGATCAAAATTTCAAGGCTAGGAGGTTATTTGATACATCTCAAAATTATCAAGGCATTAATATAATTTGATAATTTTAGTATCTAGGTAAAACAATTCATCGTGCAAATTGAGGCATACCTGCATCACAAATACAAGAATAGGTCTCTTCCATGAGAATTCTATTCATTGGGTCCAGAACATTAGCCTCTTCGTCTGTGTAGCCGAAGAATTTAGCATCAAATTTGTCGATATCCCTGATCTTGGCCACACCTTCAGGCAAATTATAAGTGCCTCGGGGCCAGCGCTCATCATCGAAGGACGTAAAACACTCGCCAGCAATGAGTCTTTCGCTAAAGTCATCGATGTCTTCACAGTCGGGAAATCGTCCGGAAATACCGCTAATCACTAAAACCTCTTTCGATGTCATATTCAATGATATTTTCACAGAGAAACAGAATTCCTTCACTTTTCAATCAATGCGAGGATAAACTTTGAATTTTCAATTATTCACTGAACTCTACTATCAAATTGTGTCAAATCGCGGTTTGTGTCGGAAGACTAGTTTGAAAACTTTTTTTTCACAAATATTTATAGATTAAAACAATTGATAAACAATTCTTTTCACAGTAAAACTTGTGATAATAGACACGAATTACACTTTCATTAAACAAAATATTACTTTATTTTTTTTATTTTTTTTTATTTTGAAATCAGTAGTGATTTTATATAATTTCTGACACATTTATGTCAAATTCATTGAAGACTTCCTCAATAGTAGACAATATTGGGAATAATTTCACTTCATTCGAATAATACAAACGATCGAGTTTTCAATTGTAAAGAAAATCGACAGAAACCTAACGAAAAGTTAAATTTTTCCACAATTTAAATCAATATTTAGGTGTGATATGCGTCAAATAGAACTGGCTCTTTTACTATAACTGTCCTGATTTTACTGTTCATTATTCACACTCAAGTGATGGACAGCCCTTTTTACAACCTTAACCTTTGCAAGTTTTTAAATATCTGATGAATTTTCGGAAATTTATTGTTTTTTGTGAAAAATGTACTTTAAATGACTTTCGCCTGATTTTCCATCACTCGATATGACAGAAATTAAAAGCAAAAGTCATATATCATAATAAACTTAACTTTCATCATAGCTTATAATTTGATTCTAACTTTGAAAATAAATTATTCTTTCAAAAATCAAAATGATTTCAAATGCATAACTTCTTTGAGTATTCTTTTAACAGATGTATAACTTTTAATAATTCTCTCTTTTCGTAAAAATGTTTGTCTTATTCAAAATTTTATCGATTTATTTATTATTTCATAAAATATTAGACATTAATTGCAATGATTTCAAAATCAGTGCTAATAATAGCAAAGATGACTACGAATACGACAATCAAACGGATAGCAAACTGTTTGATCTGATCGAAGAAGAAGAGCTAATCGATGCCATCAGAGAAACAGAAGCCATACACAAGAAAGCCATTGAAAGAAATTTCACAAAAGATGAAAAAGATCTCAATTCAAATATCAAAAAGTATTTCGAAAGTCCGGATAAAAATAATGAATTTGTCAAAGATTTTGAGAAGAACCTGACTCAACTGGAAAAGAATCAAACTGATCGCTTCAAATTAAATTTGGAAAAGGATCAAGTTAATCCATTTGTTCTGCATGTGTTGGACAGTGCAGATATGTATAGCAAACCACTCATCAAAAAGCTACTGCCGATTGCCTTCCCATTGACAGATGAGTTGTATGAAAGCAATTTATCGCCTCTGTGTTTGGCGGCACTCATAAGATTAGGAAAAGGTTTTAAGGAGAAGCAGATCTGGGCCTTAAAATGTGAGTATTTTTAGCAAGCTCTGTATTTATATCAAACATTTTTCAAAACAGGGGCCGATTCAATGGGAAGAATCCCGTCCGGTATTTTCGATGGCACAACATTTGATTTTGGAGAGTATGAACAGTGCCTACTCAGTCAAATGCCTCCCACACCCACTAATGATCTAATAATCAGAGGTAAGAGTGAAGTTTTCAACTAGTATTTTAAAGAATTTGTTTAACCTAGGAAAGTATTGTTTGGGAGGCGTAAGTAGTAAAGAACTGGTCGACAGGTTCTCCTATACGAGCAGCACATCTCAGTTGAGCCAGGAGAAGGCCAAGGGCAGATTCTTCGGCCATAAAAATGTTCGTTTGGTATCTCGTGAGGCATTCTCTGAAGCCATTGGTCGGGCATCAAAAGGTTCAGGGATTCCTGAAAAATTGCTGGACTTTTCGACAGTTATAGATTTCACTCACAGAGGCAATGGTCTGCCTATTTCTGTCTGCATTCCCGAAACCTGTTCGGCCCTCGAAATCAATGACTTCTTGAATAAGAGTAAAGAAATCATTTCAAACAAATAATTATTCATTGAAATGATAATTAAGATCTTATTGTTTGTCAGCTGTTTATCCTAAAACTGGACTTCCCTTCGGAATCGCTGGTGGCTGTCAGACAATCAATGAACCTGTTATTCTGGACACAAATCAAATTATTGCTATGTAATTGATCAGAAAAAAAATATTGTTTTCTCATCTTATTATGCCTTAAATTAGTGGCACATTTGGTGTATTGTTTCTATTGGTAGTCATCTCATCTTTCGTCGATTTGCTGACAAAACCTAAAAAATATGGAAGAATGAGAAACACATTTGCAATGAAATTGGTTCAGTGTTTTTCATACCAGAAGAACATTGACATTTTGTCGGCGCCACCGAAAAAAATCCAATGTATTGATGGAATCCGAGTAATCGCTACAATTTGGATATTCTTAGCACATACCTACTTATTCAATATAATCATGTCGTTCACATGGAAGCGCCCAAAAACGTCGTTCCTTACAGTCTTCGATACCGACGAACGATATCTACTGATAAGAAATGCATTCTTAACCGAAACATTTTTCTTTATGAGGTTTGAGGAACAATGTGACAGCAAAATTGATCAGTCATTTTCACTTTCCAGTTCATTTCTTTTCACATTCATAATGTTTCCAAAAGTGGAACGGATGAAAGGAAGAGTCGATTACTTTGTATTAGTAGCGATTCGATGGATGCGATTCATTCCTCCATTAGTGGCTTCAATATTCCTGCTCTATTTGGCGCCGCTGTTCGGCTCCGGGCCAATATTCAAATCGGCCTATCAGACCATGAATTACCCTTGTTATAGGAATTGGTATAAAAATATTCTCTTTGTCAACAACTTGTGGCTCGAAACCATTGATGAAATGGTATGTATTTTATTAGAGTGATTACCTTGATAATTCTTTTTTTTTCGATCAGTGCAACGGACCAACCTGGTATTTGAGTGCTGATTTTCAAATGTTCTTATTCGCGCCTTTATCTCTGGTGGCATTGTATAGAAAGCCCAAACTGACCATGTATTTCCTGGGATTTCTAGTAATCCTGGGTTGTTTTACATCTTTATTGCCAATTCTTTGGGACAAATGGCCGACAGTAAACTTGTTACAATTCGATGATCCGGAACAGTTGTATATAGATCTATATTATTATTTATACCCTCCGTACGCTCACTTGTCAGCCTATGCTCTTGGAATATTGATAGGATATTTGATGCGCAAATATCCGGAGCGTTGTCTTAGTCTAAGCCGTTGGACCGTTACCTTCATTTGGGTGTTGAGTATAGCGATGGGAGTGTTCGCCTTTACTTTCAATAAAGACTGGAACAAAGCGGGCAAAGCACCGACTCATTTTGAGATACTGTTCTTTGTTGCAGTTAAAAGTCTATTGATCTCAGGATTTACCTGTGGATTGACATTCAACTGTGCCAATGGTTACGGAGGTATTATATTCAAGAATGATGGCTAAAGAAATTTTTTCTTTCCCGGATTAGGGGTTTGGTACAAATGGAAGGTTCCATAAGCACTATAAAAATGTTTTTAAGCAAATAAAATAGGTTGAACCCCCCCCCTAAAAATTCAAAAAAGCCTTTAATGGCCCTAAAAATTGACCATATCTCTAAATATTCCGGAATTCTTTGGCAATTATTCTTTCATGCTGAAATAATGTTCTTTCGGTGATTATATAGGATTTGTCAATCGGTTCCTATCATGGAAAGTATGGGTTCCCCTGGGACGACTATCAATGGGTGTATATCTATATCAAATGCCAGTGATATTTCACCGTGCTTATTCTGTCAAATACTCATTTGAAATGTCAGACCATTATATTGTGAGTTATAAATTGTTTGCTAAAAAAACTTATTTATAAACAATTTTAAAACTTTCAAGTTCACAACCGTTTCGTTCGACTGTTTGCTAACCTTTGTATTGGCGTTTGTGATATTTATGATAGTGGAAGGTCCTTTCGGTAACTTAACTATGCTTTTAATGATGCCACAGAAGACCAAGAAAACTTTAGGTGAAAAATTCGCTGAAAATCTCAAATCAAAGGAAAGTAATATTGAAATAAAAAGCTTCAAATACAACACCGATTTAAATGATTTGAATAACAATTGTGCCGGTGTAGATGTCGGTACAATCAACCCTGGTTTTATTAACGATGAAAAATTATGATTTAATCAAAAATATTTTAAATAAATTGAAATTTGCAAATTATTATTGTTTGGTCATTTAGTTAATTTATAATCAGATAAACATAGTTAAAATGAATCAGTGATCTATAGTTTGACAATCTGTAGATTCTTTAATTTGCAAAACATAGCAATGAAATTCAAGAAATTGAAAAAAACAGTATTAATTAGATATTCCATCCAGTACTTTGTGTTAACATCACAAATGCCTTTTCTATGGTTTCAATGATTTATTTATAAAGTAAATTCATTACAAACTACTCACGTTAGAAATTCATGCCAACAAAGAAATTTCACAATTATTACTATTATTATTATTATTATTTGAGTTTAAAAAGGGTTGCCAAGAAAAGAATTGTATTTGTAAGCAAGGAGATATAGCTAAGAGTAAAATTATATATTCTGAACTTCGCTATCGCGATAATATTGAAATTTTAGAAAGAAGTTTTAAACAAGAGAGTTGATGGTTAACCCAATTGCAAATACCACAAATACAACTTTGTCGATGATAAAAGTTAGGTCTTCAGCGGTCGGCGTCAAAGCTCTTTTGCTCACATCAGGTGAATGTTCTTCTTGTGTCAAATGAATGGCTTCATTCTCTGAGTTTTTGTACAGTAGAACCAAGGATTTTGTCATTTTAATTGTCCACAAAGGGATATGGCATTTAATTGTTGAAATATTGTATCCAATTGTAAACCAGATTTGAATAATTCCAATGAAAAGTGTTGTCAAACTCAGGAACCGGACTATAATATGCAAAATATAATAGGAATATGTACAATCAATTATAATAATTCCTACCTGCAATAGGAACACCCAGAGTACCGAAACCTAAGACAGTTCCCAAATGTAAAAGTATTAAAGTTAGTGTCAAAAGACTGATTCCATTCAAAACAAAACGAATATTTGAACGAATGGGGAACCAAAATGTGATAAGACTGGAGATGATAGCCACCAGTGCCGGCATTGAGATAATATACTGATAAAGAGTGGGTTTGCGCTGCAGTTTGAAATAAAATGTGACACTAGGGTAGGGCTCTTTGCAACAGGGATATATTTTGTTTTCGTTGGTCACATTCAGAAATTTGACATCAAATTCCGGATTTTGTGTAAAATCAGACAACAAATCCTTTGTATCATCTAAACATTTTTAGAACATTTTTAGTGATTTAAACAAGATAAATTTAGAAAAATTTCAAATCTAGCATTTACTTTTTGATTTAACATCCATGGCGTAACCATCATGTGTCCAGGAGCCAAATTTAACAAAACAAATATGTTCGTCATATGGCCATCTTTTCAAGTCAAAGTTGCATGTTGCTTTGTTTGTGATGGGGGGTACCCACAAAACTAGACCATTTTGGTAGACAAGTGTATTAGTTATCACGGATTTCTTAGTTGTGTGATCCACATCATTGTAAGCCATTATGTCTGGTATATAGATCTGGTCGGAGGGCACGCGAAGTAATTTGATATTGGCCCACTTGCCATTTGGATCCCATTTCAGACCCTCATCGTGCCTGGATCAATCAGAAAGAAACATTCCAAAATGGGATTGATTTTAGTGGAAACTATTGCGAAAAAATACCATATATATTGAAGCCATCCATCGATTGTCATTGTTTGGGATCTCATATCCTTTAAAATTAGGGAAAGTACTGTAACCGACCGACAACAAGGGGTTACTCTTATTAAGAATTAGTGCAGGAGGGGTCCCATTAACAAAAGCATGGTAACTAGTAATGGTTGATACTGGAATAAAGGCATGCGTTGAACCGTCTATAAAGCCATGCTTATTAGTGGTCAACAAAATCCCTTAACTAACAGGTAACAAGGGTATGGCAACTGATTGTTAATTATCAAAAAGCCCGAAACCACTAACAAAGGCACTTCTTGTCCGTCGGTTACCGTAGTTTTGAATACTATATTAATGATAAAGTTTCTGAATATACAACTTAAGATAACAACTTACCAAACGACTAATCGAAATTAGGCTGTATTTAATTTCAACTCTAAGCTGGTCGTTTGCTGGTATGGGTCGGGCATATTTATCATAACCACGAGTGACGAACAACTCTTTCCTCAATAGTTTAATTTGATCTAAAAATGATTTTAAAATCAATTGCATGTAAACCACAATAAACAGAACCTGTTGTAACTGCCGTCTCGTTGTTCCCAGACTGACTAGAACAAATTGCCGAAAAACTCAATAAAATCAAATAAGGTAAGAGATTCATAGCAGATCTGGACATCTTTATTCAACTTTACTTTAAGAAGAACTGGCATCAAATGTGAGATAAATTTTGGTTTAAATTCAATTAATAGTCAAAAATTAATTAACTTGAGCTTAAAGTCCTTCGAAATCAATTGGAAAATTTTGCTGCACTATTGGCTGACGTATTGGCTCATGATAACTTAATCAACTCAATTAGTACATCCTCTCAGTTGACAAACAGACGATCATTTTTTAAAAATCAAATTAAATTATTTAAAATGAATTGAATAATCTTTGGAAAAAATTACATAAAAAGTTTAAAGACATTTATAATGATTGTGACAAACACTCAGTGCTTTTTATTAATAACCCATAAATCATTTTAAAATCATCTTTTCCAAAATGCTTAGAAATTTTCAATTCAAACAGTCCTAACTTATTCAGAAAATTTCTAATCTGGAGGGAAAACAGTGTTAGAATAGAAATATTTGAATCACATTTTATATTTAGAACCTAGATCTAATTTAATTAATATAAATTTCACAAATTTCGATTCTCCTTGGTAATTTATTTTTAATAGAACTAAGAATATTTTTTCTATGTATTTTTAAAATACGTAAAAGATTATTAGGATTGCCCTCTCTTTAGCCATTCATGTATAGACATTTTGATCCAATTTTGTAAACATGCCGATTTTATTAACCTAACTGCCTGACCAGAACATTGTTTACAAAATTGGAGTGTAATAATCCGGTTTTGGACGAATTTATTATTTTTAAATGACCTGGCTCATCAAATTTCAAAATAAGGTTTTTTTTAAATAACCGGCGTGGTGCTAAAATGAACAAGCTACCAGCATTGACTTTATAATCAAGCGTTGTTGTAATAGGAAAAGAATAACAAAACTATCAACTGATAAATAGATAATTGTTATGGTGATCCGACTTCGTTAAGTGTGAGTTTGCCTTTTGTTCGCATTCAATATCGAAACAACAGATTCTGTTTAATATTTTTAATGCAATAATAAATGCGAACAATTTTTTTAACATTAGTTTGAATTTTCAAAGTAATTATAATTTGAATTTTTATATTAAACAGTTCTTTAAGTTTGGTTTGAAAAATACAGTGTTTTCCCAAAATGAATGGCTATAATTATGTAAATAATTTGAATACAAATGGCAATGGTTTTCATATGGAAGTTGATTCTGTTCCAAAAATTGATTTTTATACGTCCCGGATAAGTCCATACTGTCGTGCGGTTCAAATGTTGGCCACACATCTCAATATTCCTCTTAATGAGATCTATGTCAGGCCTTTCACAGACACAACAACTGATGAATTCAAAAGAGTAAGTTTTCATTTTAGCAAGACAATTTTTCAAAAGAGTTCTTGAGAATCTATATATAGCTGATTATCGCAAACATTATCTTAAATTTTTACCATTTAAAGCTATCATGATGCAATAATACTGAAAGAAAATTTAAATGTCAGGCAGTCTCAATTGCCTTTATCATTTTCGAAGTTAACACTTGGTAATACAACTATGTATTATGTACCCGGTCGCTTAAGCTATCATGGTGAAGATTTTCTTTGCAATATTGTATTTTTATATCGAAATCTTTAGTTTCAGGGTCATTATTATAAAATTTAGATCAGGAGTTTTATAAAGAAAGTAATCACAATGACAAAGACATTTTGTTTATTACTCTTTATAAATCAATCGTAGTATCACAAGAAAGGGTTAAAAATGGAAAATCGTAACCGAATGGCAGAGATAACTCTGAAATATTGATAAACAAACCGGAGTTTCGGAGTAAATATTGTCTGTTTTTATGACATTCCACATCTTTTCAGATAATTACAATTATTTATTAATGTCGTAAAAAGAGGTCAATTTCGCTGACATATCAGCGAATATCAACCATTATCTTGGATAAAATAGTTATATCTCTTTAATCAGGAAATAAATTGGGAAACAATTATTTGAAATGATAGGTAACTTTGAAATGTAAATGGTCGACACTACTTCGTCCTGCTAGTTCTAGAATTCTTTATACCACTAAAATTTATTTGATAATAATGCATGGTCTTTTGATTGTAGCTCAATCCAACTCATACGGTTCCCACAATCAATGATAATGGTTTTATACTATGGGAAAGTCGTGCAATAATGCAATACCTGTGTAATAAGTATGCGCCCAACTCTTCACTCTATCCAAAAGATCCACAGCTAAGGGCAACAGTTGACCGACTATTGAATTTTGATTTAAAAACACTGAGCCATGCAGTCTTGTCAGCACATTTCGAATTCACGGTCTGTAATATTCAAAATTACCTTGGCAATTTTAAAGTAATTTGTTCAAATTCTAATCATACAGTTGCCTAACGAGTACAGTGCTTCCCGAAGCGATAAACTGGTGGAACTGACCGATTCTCTAACATTTCTAGAAATATTTCTAATAAATAAGGACTACGTGGCCGGGGATATCCTCACCATAGCTGACATTTCACTGTTAGCTAACGTTACACAGTTAGAGATTACCGTCGAGTTCGACCTCAGTTCTTATCCCAACATCTGGGGCTGGTTTAATAGGTTGAGGAGGGAACTACCTTATTATGATCAACTGACTAAAGTGGCCCATGCCGAGCACAGGGAACTAATTAGAAATATAAGGAATGCGCACGAAGAGTGGTCAGCCATGCATTTCTGTGCATTCACTCCATGTGAAAAACACGACGGACAGACGTATAATGAACCTAATGAACAGACTCAACGTCCCGCTGGACAGACTTATCCTGAACAGCCACTTGACGGAGAGTCATATAATTCCGAATATAACGATCAGACAAACAATGGCCATACATATAACGGCCAGACTTACATCGAACAGACATATGACCCAACCTATGACCCAACCCAGCATATTTTTAATGGACTGACACATAATGGACAAAATGGATACTGACTAGTAAATAACGAAATGTATAGGATAGTTTAATTGAATAATTTTGAACTTGAAGTAATATTTTGTTTTAAAATCAAATAAATGTGAAATTCATGTAAAATAAATCAGCAAAAAAAGTGCAAAATATAAGTGATAATAAACTTTATCTTGGATAATTGTATTAATGATAGCTCTGAAAAACTACTCACCAATTGATAACTAAGTTAATAAAAATAATTTATTGTTCAGTTAATGGTGTGGTGACTATCAGTTCCTCATATTTGAAGTGAAGGTAAATACTAAATCTTTTAGAGACAATAAACTTGAACTTAAACACAGTTTTTTGTCGTCGATCTGAAGACTCAATAGTTTCGATTTTCAAACCAAATTGAGCTGAAATTAAGTAACTTATCTGAACTGATAAGAGTGGCGCACGAGTGTCGGCACTGCTATCACAATCGGTAAAACCTCTTTGCGCAAACCACCTTATCTCGATTTGTTGGTGTAGCTCACACTTTCTAAAAGTCATCTTTAATAAACTTTTCCCATCATTACCTAAGTAAATGAAAAATACACTTGATCAATTTGATACAAAAACATATATTTAAAAAAAATTATTATCTGAACCTGTGCTGAGACAAAATAAAATGAAGAATTAGATGAGGTAGTTAATAATTCTATGCTAGTCTAAAAATTATAAGTACACATCAAAATTTTGAAAAATGGACGGATTATTGAAATGGTGTTTTATATAAAATTCTTTGGTTTCTTCCAGACATTACATAAATATTATGACATCTATTTGTTTGAAAAAATTGATTAGAAATAAATCCATATTTGAATTAACATTGAAACTGGGATTTCATTAATTCTTCAGATAATGAATGAAAGGATTCTCACATTTCTCGATATCCAATATGACATCAATTAAACCTAAAAACATTACCATTCAAATTGTTCTGCCATTTACTCTGGTTATTGAAAAATTACTTTTATTGCTTTCGTGCGATTCATTAGAAAGAAAAACTTATTTTCAAAATGAACTTGATCATAGAAATTAAAAACCTATTCCCGAGTTTGCTTTTATTATATCTTTTAGACTTTTGCCTTGGTGAGAAACTATATTATGACAGTTATGACATCGAATTATTTCAAAATAAAACCTCTGAGAGTATGGGTTATAACAAATACGTTTATCCAAAACAAGAAAGTACTTTTCAGTAACCAAGCTCATTTTTAGAGACTAATAACTTATTTTGTTTAATATTTTTCAGTTCCAATAATCGTGAACTCAAGTATCTATTTATTTAGCTTCGGATCTATTGATGACACCCGAACTGTAAGTAAGTAAATGATTATTCAATTTTAAATAAATATTTTCAAAGGAATATACGATTCAACTGCTGTTACGCTTTGAATGGTATGACGAAAGACTAATGATTTCGACCCGAAACAACCAATTGCTTCGTCTGGAAGGGGGTCAATGGCATGTCAACCGAATTTGGACCCCTTCCATACACATTCCCAACAATAGAGAGCCTGATATTCTCCAAACAGGAGACCAGAATCCAGTGTTGACTCACATTCATTCTGACGGCAAAATACTTGTTAGCAAAAGGTTTACACAACTGTTGAATAATTATTATTTTAATCAATTATTCAATCATTTTATCAAGAATTCTATTGAACGGCTTTAGTAAAATGGATTTTCGACTCTACCCTTTGGACAAACAACAGTGCGATATAGAAATAGAGTCGAGTCAGTTATCAAAATAATAATCTGTGAAAATCTGAACCATTTATTTTAAATAACAGATGAATTATCAGATAATTATCTGCGACTGGAATGGGCTCAAGAACTGCCCTTTTCTATAGGCGACGACTTTAGTTGGAGTGGGTTTCAGTTAGTCAACTATAGTCTAACCAGTGTCAAGTCCATGTACAGTCACACGGGTACTTTTAGCAAACTGGTGGCTACCTTTACACTGAAGAGAGAATTTGGTCATTTCATTCTTGATATTTACATTCCATCGATTCTTTTTGTTATCTCATCCTGGACTTCATTCTGGGTTGAAATACCTGCAGCACCAGCAAGGGTTACTCTGGGCATCACCACTATGCTGACTCTGGTAACCAGTGCAAAAACAGCCCGCGAAAAGCTACCCAGGGTCTCTTACATTCATGCCCTGGACATATGGATCATAATGTGCACATGTATTGCTTGATTTTTATTTTGAGCACCATGCTAATTTTCTATTCTTTACAGTCTTTGTTTTTGCATCACTTGTGGAATACGCAACAGTAAACTTTATCTATCACAAGGACAAAAGAAGCAAGAAGAAGAGAAAGAACAGTGCTAATGGCGTAAATAACGGAGGTCTGAAAAGGACCCAGTCAAATAGTTCGTTAAAATCATTCAGATCATCGGATTCTTTGTATAGTACTGTTAGAAATGAACTCTTTTTAAAAGTGAGTAAAACTTTTATGAAAGATTATTTAACATATTTTCTAATTGTTAGCCCCCGAGTCCACTGAAGAAAACCTTTTCTGATCCACAAAATACTTCATATATAAGAAATATGAATGAAGGAGGTATTGAACTGGTTGTTCCCCGAATCCACATCGACAATCTATCAGACAGTTCCAGGAGAGAGTCCATTAACTCGAGGACAGTTTCTATGCGTTCAGTAAAGTTCGAGAAACAACCTCAAGATATTGCCAATGAAATTGACCGCAAATGTCGACTATTATTCCCTATTAGTTTTCTGATAATTAATCTGGTTTATTGGACAATCCTAGCATTGATGTCATACTATCACTAAATGTTCAACACTTTTACAAAACTTTCCAATAATAACTCATTTTTCAAAACTATTCTAATCAAAATATTCCACAAAATGTTGGGTTTGAGTCAAAACCTTTGATCATTATTAAGTAAATCCAAAGAAAATGTTCCTAGCATTTCAGGGAAAGCATCTAAAACATTGTATTCAATTTGAGTTTTACTTTCAAACTGATTGGATCTTTAGTCAAATCAAATAAAATGTTGAAAAGGCTCTGATTGTGTCGAAACGTGTCTTTGTTTTGTTGATTTAAATAAATTTTTAATTAAATGTTTCACTAAGTTTCCAAATTTTATCTCAATTTGTTTTATAATTTTATTTTTAAATACTTTTAATTTTTACCTTCAAAATAAATTATATCGAAGTTGACAGCAATGGATATGCGGACCAGAATTGAACGAAAATTGGATAAACTTATGGCACAAAAGCGAAAGAATTGGGAAATCGAAGCCAAACTCAAAGTTACGACCGAAGAGCCAATGGAATGGACTGAAAACCAAGAGATAGAAACTGAATCCGTTCTTAAACCCAATGAAATAATGAAACGCAAATACGCGAAAAAGTCCAACAAACAGAAGATTAAACCAAAACCCATACCAAGAGTTCAAATGTCCAAAGGAAAGGAAACACAGACTCTCTTGCAAAGAAATTGCGAATTCAAAGTCATCGGGAGTGGCAAGGCAACATTAAAAGCGGACAGCGCTGGCCATAAGTTGGACACTTGTTATGTCATTCGCACTAAACAGCGCATCAAACTTATGAATGCCCTGATGTCTAGGGATGTACCTGCGGGTGCTATTAATGCTATGTCGATCGCCACAAGAATTGAATCGGCCATATTCCGAGTCTTGTCTCACGATAGCCCAGAGTATGACAAGTACTGCGAACAGTGCACTTCATTTATCGAAAAGAAGCGCAACATTCGACACGACTTATTGATGGGTCGTTTAGATGGAGAAGAGTTTGCCTTCATTCCTAGCAATAGCTCCGATTTGCAGGACAAGATTCATATGAGGATTAAGTGGAAAGCAGAAGAAGAAAAGGAAAAACTCAAACAATTGAAGAAAGGAATCTTTTAAACAAAATGTTACCCAAATTTTAACTCAATTTTAATTCTGTTATATTTTTATATCAAATCGTTTTTTCAAATAATTTATCATTTTTTATGACAATGGTAAAGTTTTAGAACAGAAAATTTTACCTTGACAACTTTCCTTTTTCTACCCTACCCGTTATTTTTTTCATGATTTACTCTATTATTAATTTTAATTATAATTTATAATTTTTTTTTATTCAAAGGTTGAAACAATAATTAACTTTATTGACTTTGTTTCACCAAACAAGTGAAATAAATTGACTTTATCGAGCATTTTTGCTCTTCGATTTCTTTCCCATCTTATTCTTGATATCCTGGATTGAAAAACAATTGCCTTTTCATAGCATAAGTGTTGAACTGAATGGCAAATCTATCAATGGTTAGAGTCTGTTCTGACTTACATTCTTTCTTATATTCTTCGAACATTGTCACCAAACGAGTGAATGTCTGTAATAATATAAGTTAGAAGAATAATTATTGGATAATAATTACCCTGTTCATTATGACATTGAGAGGTTCTTCACAGGCAAACTGTGCAATAGATTGTGTGAAGGCCAGACCGAAATAACTCATTCCAAAGTTGAGGTCGTAAATGGTCTCGGATCCACGAGCGCACGAATAACTAATAAAAGTGTCCAGATTTTCAGGTGGTTTCCCTTCCTTTCTCTTGACTTGATCTTTAATTTCCTCAAGTTCTATTTGTTTGTCCAGAACTCCAGTACTACTTTGTCCCGAGTCTTAATTCAAAGAAATTTAGAACATCTGATAAACAATGACCTGGTTAAACCTAATTTGTCTGCTGTTACACTATTGTTCCTGCAACAAATGAAGAAAAATAGTTTTGGCTTTGACTTCAATGGGAGACAATTTTCTTCAGCAAATATCTTAACCAGGTCTTTGATGTTGATAATATCACTTTCAATTTCATATTGGGATGTGGCCTTTTCCTCAGGAGTTTCAATTTCAAAACGGATTTTCCTCATCGCTTCGCAAGCTTTATAGCCAAGAACCTTCTTGTCCTCCCCGTGACTGATCACAATAAGAGCGAACGCTTCGTCTTTTTCTTTAACTTTGCTTTTTCTGATTTCAGTCAACTGTTGAACCATTTGTTTGACACTCAAATTGGTTATGACTTCAACATCGAAATGCAATTGTTTGAAGACTTTCTCGAAACGTAAGGTTTCCCTTTTAAGGCCTACCGTCGTTAAGACATTACCTTTTTCATCATATGCAGGACATTGTGGGTCCTCCACGTTATTAATGATAATGCATTTGCCTCTTGTCTTTTCCTTCAGAGTGTATGTATTGGAGCGTCCAATAATGGGTGTCACACATTTGGCTACTTCTATATCGACATCATAGCTCAGTTTCATTAGTCCGGGTGATTTATTATATTCTTCTAAACGTTCGGCCACTTTTTGTTGACCAAAATCACGCAATAGTTTGACAATTGCTGCACAGGTACACCTCTCCCTTGTCAACTCAAGTAATATAAACAGTTTTCGCTCATTATCGTCACTCAATTCCTATTAAATAAATTAATAAAATTTTCATTAAAAACAAATATACTTTGAGTGGCTTTTTATAGCTCTTGAATAATTCGTGTCGATTCAATTCATCAAGGAACTTCTGAGTGAGTTTAACATTTTCTTTGAAATAATTTAAATTGTCGGTGAATTTGAGACGATTCTCGCTTTTCTCCATATCGTGATTAAAGAGAAGTTATTTTGAATTGTTTGGACGATTCACAAAACCAAATGAATGAAAGCCATATTCACAGAAACTAAATTTCACTCCCAATTCGATGAGTCATTTCGGTTTGATTTAAAAATCAGTTGTCATTAGAAACCGATTAATTCAATGATAATTAAGTTTTACTCAAGAAATGCAACTCATAAAGGTACTCTGACGGTTAGAGTCTAACCAATTATACTGAATTTTGTGCCCTTCAACAAAAATACACTTTTTCACTAGATTTAGCTCTAAGCAATTTTCAGTTATCTCCTTGTTCATATTAAAATTATTTGACTTTTGTTTATTGAAATAAAAATTAGTAAAACTTCAAGTCATACAATTTTAGTTTATAATGTTTAGTTTATGTAACAATTTCTAAAATATTTAGTTTATATAGAATATCCTGGGTTGAAATAAAGCATTTTAGTCATAGCGAAAGAATTGACTTGAATGGCATAACTGAGCTGTAGGGAAGTGAACACCTGGTATTTTGTGTCACTCCCTAAGGGCTCTTCAGGACTCTTTCACTCGATTTTGAGAGTAGGGTTACAAATACGTCACAGCTATGGCTGTCAAACCTTCATAACAATAGGCCAGTGCTCGCCAATCGGTCAAAAGGGCCGATACTTAGACGCTTTGCGCAACGGATCGGTTTAACGGCCTCTAAGAAACCCCTTCAACGGGTCTATAAACTGTAAAGCGCTGTAAAACCTCCCGCACTAAGAGCGGCGGACTGTAAAACTATCAACAATTGTTAAAAGGCGGAAACGGTCCTCTCGTCGGACACCGACCAATGTCCCAATGCACCCAACGTTGGCCTACAGGGAACCGCAGCTCCGAAGTACTACCACACGTGGCTGTGCTGAACGCCGGAGTCCCTGACGAAGGCGTTTCACAAAAACTAAAAAACGAAAAAAACTAAAACTCGAGACACGACTCGTCTGAATGACAATAGTTTTAATTCTGAAGTAAAAACGTGTTTAACAACACATAAAACATGGCTTATATAGCCTTTCACTGACTCAATGTCCGGCACGTGACTGACAGTCAGTGCTAACAAATGACTGATAATTAGTAGCAAAAATAAGTACAGTCAAACCTCATAAAGGGTGGCACAAATACAACGGTGGCAAAGATCCATCAGATCATAACAACCCAGAGTTTTGGGGTCTCCTTTTCGTTGGTTATACATTGCAATCAATCGCTCCGAAGTCTATTGAAAACAAACAACTCAGTTCATTTAGAAAATGAATTACTCATTAATTACCCTGCTCATTATTTCCGACAAATTCTGATCACAAGCGTATTGTGCGATGGAATGGGTCAAAGCCTGACCGAAAAAAGTCATACCATAATAATTATCGAAAAATGTTTCGAAGCCTTAAATGTGAAGATATTTTAAATGACGATTAAATAGAAATAAGAAATACCATTAGCGCAAGAATAGCAAACAAAAGTGTCCAGGTGAGGGTTAATTGCACTACTTTTTGACTTATTAACTTGCGGCTCAATAAGAGATGCCTTGATTTGGCCATGGTTGATCCACGTTGGCTCCTTACCAGTACCTTGATTGAATAGCAAATTTTATATGAGTTAAGAAACAAAATCAATTAGTGTTCTAAAGAATACATTGAAAGTGGACTGGGTTGTTCCTACTGTGAACTCTACAGCAAATGTAAAAATAAAGTTTCGGCTTTGAATTCAACTTAGGGCAATTTGTCTCAGAGAATATTGCCACCAGGTCTTCAATGGCAACCTTGTCAGTTTGGACCTTTTCCTGATACCGAACATCACCTTCTTGTAACCATCCAAAATTTTTACTTTGGATTACTTGACAAGCGTTATATCCAAAGACGGAATCATTCTGGCCGTGACTCAAAACAATCAGAGCGAACGCCTCATCTGTTTTAGGAATTTGGTCTCTGATTCTAATCAATTCAGTCTTCATCTGTTCGCCACTCAATTTGGTTAAAACTATGGGCTCGAAATGCAATTGACTGAAGATATTTTTGAGACGTTCCGTTTCTCTCTTAAGACCGACCGGCCACACATATTGTCCAGTTTCGTCAAAATAAGGAGGACTTTGGGACTCTTCCACATTATTGATGATCACACACCGGCCCCTTATTTGATTACAAAGAGTATAGGTGTTGGATAGACCAGCCTTGATGTGCAAACCGATCTGAACTTTCAAATACTCTTCATTACTCAATGGCATCGGACCCGAAGATGTGTTGAACTTCTCTAACATTAGAGCGGCGTCTGATTGGCCGAATTTTCGTAAGAAACCGATAACGCAGTTGCAGGTGAACCTCTCTTTCGTCAACTCAGTCAATACAAATACCTTTTGGGCCGTCCTGTGCTCTTTCAGGCCCTGAAATACATATTAATTATTTTATGGAAATATGTCATCAAATGATTCAAACATTAAGAGGTGTTGCATAGCATTGGAAATATGGATGTTTTGTTAGTTCGTTGATGAACTGATCCGGGAGATCCAATTTATCGATGGCCAGCATAAAGTCTCCCATAAATATTCGTCGATTCTCCGACTTTTCCATTTTTTTCTTTTTCTTTCAATTAAGTCAAAACTTTAATTATATTTCTGTGAATATATTTTCATTAATGATAAGTCACTTAAAAACAATGTAATAATAAACTTTCTATCAAGTTCAATCTTTTACTCAATTGAAATTATATTAACTAAAGCCATACTAAATTAAATGCGATTAAATAAAATTTTAAAAAAACTAAATTTAATTCAAAATTGAAAACAATGAAACATGAATTTGTGAATTACTGTTCAAATAGACTCTACCAATAGAGTTACCTAACGATAAGAAGGCAATGAGAGTCTGACACAAAACATCTAATCTCAACTTTTACTATAAAGTGTAGTCTTGGAAATCTATTTTTTAAAATAATCTTTGCTGTTCTTGAAACTTTACTGAGTAGAGTTTACTCTTTAAGTTGAAGGTAAAGTTGTTGCAATAATAATATGCTATTGTTGCAACAACTTTACCTTCAACTTGAAAAGTATTTACATGTATTTAACTTGAATTTATAATTTCTTATATTTTAAACAAAAATCAAATAAATTTTTAGTTTTGCAAAAAATGAGTAAAAGTATGATTTTTAAATTGAAAGATGAAACTCACAATTTTATAAGTTTGCACAACTTGTTTTTTTTATGGATAACTACGATATTAACTAATATTAACACGAATATTAATTATTAGTATTTGTGTTAGTTTGGGAGACTACTGTTCTCCTTTATAACCAAGGTATGTGTGAACAGACCTCAGCCAACAGCCATAAATTGCTAGACTTTCCACATTTCCAAATAAACACTTTTTGTAAAACCATTTGAAATGTTGTATGAAATGTATGAAAACCAGTTGAAATTAATTTATGGCTGACATTGATTCTGACCGGTCTCTCACTGTCCACTCACTGTTGATCAATTTAGTGATCAATTTATTGCTTAAAGTGTCTGAAACTGTAACAGTTGTGGATTGAAAGAACCTGTTAGTTGATGTCGATTGAGATAAAGGCTCTAAAATCTGTTTTGTCAGAAATGAACGTTTAAAACCAGTTTTGAATAGCAATCACATGAAATGCCGTTAAAATCTATTTGTGTTAAAGTAGAAAATATCAGAGATGGCCAAATTATGCGACAAACATTATTTTAGAATATCCCCTTTAGTCAAAATACCCCATCTAGACCAATTAGAATATTTTTATTTGACCATCTCTGAATATATGAAATGAATTAAGTACGACATTGGCTACTTATCCGACAGTTCTAGGCTATCAACTCAAGTAGTGTTTGTCCGTTAAGTAAAATTCGAAAACGACTTGTCTGGGGAACCCTAAGGATCCTGGGTTTATGGGCAAGTAAAATAGAAAAATTTTCTAGAAACTCAGGTGGTAAAACATTTCTGACTATAATTTTCTTCCACTATATTAATTTCCCTGCGAGACCTCGCTTCAATTTTGTTTCATTGGCGATTCAAAATTGTGTTTATTTTTAAAGTACTTTGATTACAAAATTAGAAAAACAAAAATCATTTCTTGTCTGTAAATCCTGGGTTAAAGTATAACTGTCTGTCCATTGCATAAGTGTTGACCTGAATTGCGAAACTACCGATTGTCAGGTCAGACACAGGTGCCCTTCCTTCAAGTCTGGCCTTTTGTTCGTCCGATACCTTTAGTTCTGCGTATATGTTCTTCAGACGTTCGGAAGTCTAAGTGTCGGAACTTAGTTACTAAAAATGGTCTACAATCTAGATAATTTGCAATTAGTTACCCTGTGCATTATGACAGCCAGTGATTCATCGCAGGCGTATTGAGCAATAGCTTGAGTGAAGGCCAGACCGAAGTAACTCATCCCTAATCCGCAGCTGTAATTGCTTTCACATCCTTGAGCGCACGAATAGCTAACAAATGTGTCAAGATTTTTAGCAAGTTTACCATCCTTTAGGTAGACAGGCTCTTTTATTTCATTTGGCTTCATATCAATGTTTTCATAACTCTGGCGATTTTGGGCCTTATCTTAATTCAAATAATACTATAGTAACAAATATATTGGCAGAGAAAATGATCCAGATAGTCTGGATTAGTCACCTGAATTATAGATGTCCTTATTTCGGCAGCAAATGAAGAAAAATAGTTTAGGTTTGGACATCAAATTGGGGCACTTGTCTTCTGCGAATATGGAGACGATATCTTTGATTCCAATGGAATCCCTATCCATTTCCTGTGTGGCCTCATTCATATCATCTGTACCGGGCTTGACTAGGCCGAAGCTGATCTTTCGCATCGCTTCGCAGGCATTATATCCCAGTACCTTCTTGTCCTGTCCGTGACTGATTGTGATTAAAACAAATGCTTCATCTCTTCTGAGATTTTCTTCTCTACTGATTTGAGTCAACCTTTCATTCATTTGTGCGGCGCTTAAGTTAGTTAAGACTCTGACATCGAAATAGAGTTGATTGAAAATGTGCTCAAAACGTATAGTCTCTCTCTTCAGGCCTTTTGGAGTGAAGATATGATTTCCACTCTTTTTGTCATAAATATCAGGAGTTTGCTGTTCCTCCACATTGTTTATGATGATGCACTTTCCCCGGGGTCGCTTTATCAGGGTATAGGTGTTGGAACGACCCAGAATTGGCGCCGCCCCTTTGGCCACAGGTATCTCAACCTCTGTGCTCAGTTCCATTGGACCGGTGGATGTATTGAACTTTTCGAGCCGGGCGGCCACATCTTTCTGATTACACTCCCGTAGTATTTTGACGACTGCAGCACAGGTAGACCTCTCGCGGGTCAACTCCAGTAACACAAACAGCTTTTTGTCGTCATTTGTCAGATTCTGAACAAAAAGACAAATTCAGACATTTTTAAAAATAAACAAAACAGAAATCATATATATTTTTCATACCACCCAAAGTTCTTTTAGGAATGGCTGGAAATACTCGTGGCTTTTCAGTTTATTGATCAATTGCGGGGTCAGTTTGACATTGTCAATGAAGTATTGGAGATCATCTATGTACTTCATTCGATTCTCACTTTTTTCCATTTTGTTTTGACTGAAGAAAACAATTCATTAATTAGCCGTTATTTAGCAGAACATGTGAATAGCCTTCAAAATGAATCACTCATTTGTCGTTTTGGTTACCAAAGAGTTATCAAATATTTATTTGTAGATTACTTTTTTACTTTTGTCTTTTCCAAGAAATTTGTCTCAATTTTTCCACTAAAAGATTTATTTTCATATAAGGATTGAAGACATTTTTGTTATTTCCTCAATCATTTGTATTTTAATGTAGTTTTCAGTTAATGACTCCAAATTTCTAAATACCAAGGTCATCTTTCTACTTCTACAAACGTACGCATATCAATAGATATAACAAGCTCTTTAATTTTAGAGAAGGAATATGGTTTTTCAATTGAACTTGGCAAAATTCTAAAAAAGTTTCAAAAAGTATATGCCAGAAATGTCGAAAAAAATGTCTAAGACTCAACATATATCATGCGTTAATAAAACCTGAGACTATTTCACTTTCAAACAGTCAAATACAATGTAACAAAATAAGTGAGTAAGCAAAATTTTATTCACAATGTATAATAACTTGTTCTTGAAGGTGAAAATCTTGGTTGTATGGAAAAGTAACAATGAATATGAATGAATAACTTCAAGTTCATTAAAGAATCTTGTAAGATACAATAAACTACAAGCTATATTTATTACCCCATTTTGAAAAAAATAGACATTTCTGGTATCTCTGGTATATGCGATTAAATAACAACTTTCATGCAGAGGCCGCAAAGTTAGAAGAACCTAGGGCGGGGATAAACTTCGGCTAGAAGTCTCAAAATTACCTTGGCGACATCTGTTTATATGTAATTTTCAAAGTACATCACGCTTTTATTTGTTTAAAAATGTATTTACATTAATTTTTAAATTAATATCTTGGTAGTTGTGGAATTAGTCACAGCAAAAGCAATGATGAATTGAGCCGTGAAAGTAATATTAAATTACTCATTATTCATTTGTTTATTTTAAACCGATTGTGTTGGGATAGCTTTATCTGTCTCAGAATTGGTTGCTTTAAAATAAACAAATAAAGGTAATTCAATATTTCATTTACGGCTGAATTCATGATATCTTTTCCTGCGAGTGAACTTCCCTTTGTATTTGACACTCGAAGGTAACAGAAGTCCATACTATCAGTTTGTGGATAAAAAAGAGTCAAGTTCTTTTTTATAATAGAATTTTTGGTAATTGAAAAAGCACAAAATAGATTAATAACTAGACAAGCTAGTTGCATTTTCTTTTCAATTCTGTAGTCTGTCACTCCAGACGTTTTTATCACAAATTAATAATAATT